>RJWJ010038462.1:0-14992 GCA_004363605.1 Indri indri
GGAAAAAAATACGTAAATAAATAAGGCAGACTTTTGTGCTAGGATCAGCTCATGTGCTGCAGGTCAGGACTTGTGGATTATCCTTTGGAAAGAGCACCCTGTTATCTCACCCAGGGTGTCCACAGAACCCTGGCAGGCTGGCTCAGAATCCTTCTCAATCCCTCCTCCTCATCTGTGAGAGTTAAGACTAGTTTGGCTGAAATTGACAACCCTATTTCTTGAAGCAGGATGGAGGAAAACATGAAGGCAGGCAAAAGGGCACACGTCCACCATCCCTTAAGGAAGGTCTGCAGAAGAAGCTGCTGCCTAACGCTTCTACCTACACCTCACTGGCTGACAATTTAGCCAGGTGGCCACAGAAGGAGAAGCAGCCCGTTCTGGGCAGCCACGTGCCCAGCCCCAAACCTGGACTCCATTAGCAAGGGAAGAGAAATGTTATGGATTGAATTGTGTCCCCCCAAAGGATATGTTAAAATTCTAACCCGCGGCACCCAAGAAAGTGACCTTACTTGGAAATAGGGACATTGCAGACATAATTAGTTCATTTAAGATGATGTCATAGTAAAGTGGGGTGGGACCCTTATCCAGTATGACTGGTGTCCTTATAAGAAGACAGAGACACACAGATTGAATGCCATGTGAAGACAGGCAGAGATTGGAGTGATGACAAGCCAAGGAATGCCAAGGATTGCCAGCTGTCACTAAAAGCTAGGATCTAACCCTGCCAACACCTTGATTTCAGACTTAGAGCTCCTAGAACTGTGAGAGGATAAATTGCTGTTGTTTCAGCCACCCAGTTTGTGGTACTTTGTCAGGGCAGCCCAAACACACTAATGCAATGGAGAAAACAGATATTGAGAGACCTCCAGCAGTTTCTACTACAGCTTCCCATCAACAGTAAAATTCCAGTACTTCGTTCTCTGCAACATTTCTCAGATTTGAACCTTCATGTCTATTTCTATTACGGTCGCCTTGTTGAACTAGCTCCATAACTGGTCTTCCTGCTTCCGCACTTGCATTTCCATGTCACTCTTATCACTACTGCCAGAATTATCTTCCTGAAAACATAGATCAGATCAGATCACTCTTCTCAAAAATGGTCAGCGATTTCCCATGGCCTGCAGGAAATCTCACTCCCTCAGCATGGCGTTCAACATCTTGCATGGTTTAGCTCCCCTTAACCCAGTTTTTCAACTTCTTTAACTGCAGTGTTTTAAATAATTATGTATTCCATTATTATAGGAATAACTTGTTTTTAAAACTCAACATTTACTCTCCCATACCCCTCAGGCAGTAATTATTCATGTCACTTTCTCCATCTTTTGAAATTCTACTTATCTCTCAAGGGCCAGCTCTAGCTGAACTTCTATGGTAATGCCTGTATTTACGTAGTGTACTTGCCATCTAGGAAGCACTTTGATGTTATACTAAGTGCAATTGTGGTGGCATCTCATCCCTTGGGCATCACTGCACAGCCACCATCCCCTGTGTAGCAGGATTGCCCCAGGATGCCCTTCACATCTAAGTAGCTGATCCCCAGGTGAGGCAGTCATCAGTGAGCATTCCCTCTCTCATGTAAGATGGAAAGTTTATTTCCCCTAGTTTGACATTATGGGAAGCTGCTAATTTTGGACCCAGATCTTGTTCATAGAAGGCAAGACTTTGGGGAAATTGGTATCTTCTGCAAAAAGCAATACCCCAGAAATGTGGAATGTGGGGATCATGGGATGGGTTGCTACTTCTTACCATATTAAGTAACTTTTTCCCCTGAATGAAGGGCAGCTGAAATGTCTGCAGTCCATTTATCGTCCCCTGTGTTAGTCATCCACAGAGCAAGTTGAAAGTCAGTTTTAGAAACTATCGTAATAAACATCCAGCACAAAAAAGGAGTGCGGCAAAATTAAACTAAGCACCATTGTTTTGTTTTCAGGAGATATGTGATTTGCCATGAGACATGTCAGCATCAAGCAGTCCTGCCAAGTGCCAGAAGCTGGTTTAAATTATCTGCAAAGCTGGCCAACTGAGAGCCCAGAGGACTCCCGCTTCCCTCGCCCGAGGGAAGACCTGCTACCCTCACAGGCCTGTTAGAACGAAGGCCTGTTCTAACACCTCACCTCCCAGAAGCTGAGCATCCAGTTTTTATTCCTCTCAGAAACTCATCTGTCAAAAAAGTAACTGAACTGCTCACATCCCTGACAACCTGGCTCCAAATGTAGGAGGTTATTTTCAGACCCATGAGGACATTTGGAAGATTACCTGGAACACAAGGATGTGAATGGGCCAAACTGTGGTTCTGAGTAAAGTCAAAATCTGTTAGAACTTCTGAGAAACATGTTATAAGTGTAGCTCTTCTCTTTCCATATTTTGTCCACTTCACTGTGTATGTGATGGCTGGAGCTGCAGTAGTCATCTTATAAACAAGAGGGAAAGAACAGAGAATCCCAGAGATATTTAGCCTGACCTCAATAACCTGCTGAACCAATGTGAGCAGCAGCTTCCTTCCAGACTTCTTGTGATGTAAAAATAAGCAAACAAACAAAACGTCTGTTTTTTTAAGCCAATGAAGTACGGTGTTCTCTTACATGCCGCTAAGTGATGGTACAAGGAGATATTTTGGTTTATTTCCTGTTCTCCTTTAAAAAGTACTAGTGGACTAGTCCTACAGAGATCAGGATTCAAATTAATGTATCTTTTAACATAACAATCACTCATGTAATACTACGGGCCAGGCTCTGAGCTAAGCACTTTACAAATATTCACTCATTTTATCCTCACTGAGAGTGGTTACTATTATTATCTCCATTTTACAAAGGAAGAAATGGAGGAACAGAGTAAACCAGGTTAACTGCCCAAAGTCGCACAACCTGCCAGTGGCAGAGCTGGGGTACGAAGCCCAGGTATTCTGGGTTCTTAATCATTATAAGCTGTTAATGCTTAATCATTAGCGCTGTTCAATGCTGCTAGTCAGTGCATATCACATGCTAGGTTCTAATTCCCATTCATCTCAGGCAGAAACATGTCTGTATTTCAGCATCTCTGTAGACTTTATTGTCTGATTCCTAAGGATGAGAAAATTTTCCGTAAGAAAGCCAAGAGTCACAAAGCATTTCATAACAGTTTTTATAGACTTCCTATGTATTGACAAGCTTCTTATCATTTGGCCATGCCATTTAATTTCATGACATCTGAGGCATCTGAAGTTGTCTTTTGAAAACTTGATCTCTATCTTCTTGAACTGAATGATTCATCAATACTATTTATGCTTCATTTCCTCGTTACTCCTTTCACATAAATTACATTTGGTCACCAGATCCATCTCAGAATTATATTTAGTTTCATTTATTTGCTGGAATTCTATAATGATGTTCTTTTAAGTTTTGCTTAAATTGATAATTATTTTTTCTTTTGAAATACTCTTTGCTTCTACCTTAATATGTATTAGAGGCCAGACATATTTAGAGCCACAGAATGATAGAATTTTCTATTTGGAGGAAAACTTAGAGACCACGTAGTTCAGGCCCTTTGTTTTACAGATGGTGAAAATGAAGCTCAGAAGAGTTAAATGACTTGCCTGAAGTCACGCTGTTAGCTGGCAGCGGAGCTGGGTCTAAAACTTTTCTGAGGGTAACTTCTTTTTTTCTTGTTTTTATTTAAACAAATAGACTTTAATTTTTAGAGCAGTTTTAGGTTTACAGGAAAATTGGGCAAAAACTACAAAGTTCCCATGTTCCCATATACTCTGTCCCCACCAACCTGCTCCCACAGTTTTCCCTAAAATCAATGTCATGCATTAATATGATACATTTGTTACAATTGATGAGCCACTTTTGAATCATTATCACTAACTAAAGTTCATAGTTTACATTAAGGCTCCCTCTTTGTGTTGTACGGTTCTATGGGTTTGAACAAATGCATAATGTCATGTATTTACCATTACAGTATCCTACGGAGCAATTTCATTGCCCTAAAAATCCTCTGTGCTTTGTTTGTTCATCTCTTCCTCCCTTTCTCTGAGGCCCTGGAGACCACTGACCTTTTCCAGAATCTCATATAGTTGGAATTATTTAGTATGTAGAGTTTTCAGTCTGGCTTCTTTCACTTAGCAACATGCATTTAAGATTCCTGCATGGTTTTTGTTTTGTTTTGTTTTTGTGGCTTGATAACTCATTTCTTTTTGTTATTGATAATATTCTATTGTATGGATGTACCACAGTTTGTTTATACATTCACTTAAAGTTGTCTTGATTGCTTCCAAGTTTGGGCAATTATTAGTAAGGATTCATGTGCAGGTTTTTGTGTGGACATAAGTTTTCAACTCATTTGGAAAAATACCAGGAAGCACAGTTGCCAGATCATATGGTGAGACTATGTTTAGCTTTGTTAAAAACTGTCACACTATGTTCCAATGTAGCTGTACTATTTTGCATTCCCGTGAGAAAAAAAATGAGAGTTCCTGTTGCTCCACAGCCTCACAGCATTTGGTGTTGTCAGTGTTGGATTTTAGCCACTGTAATAGGTACATAATAGTATCTTATTGCTGTTTTAGTTTGAAATTCCTAATGACGTATGATGTAGAGTACCTTCTATGCTTTTTTGCTATCTGTATACCTTTCCTGGTGAGGTGCCTGTTTAGATCTTTTTAGATCTAAAAAATTGGGTTGTTTTCTTATTTTTGGTTTAAGAATTCTTTGTATATTTTTTATATGAGTCCTTTATAGATACGTTTTCCAAGTACTTTCTTCCAGTCTGTGGCTTGCCTTTCATTCTCTTAACAGTGTCTTTTGCAGAGCAGAAGTGATAAGTTTTAATAAAGTGTCACATATCAATTTTTTTTCATGAATCGTGCTTTTAGTGTTATATCTCAAAACTCACTGCCAAACCCTAGGTCATCTCAATTTTCTCACTTTCATGTTACTATCTAGAAGTTTCACAGGTTTTCATTTTATGTTTAGATCCGTGGTCCATTTTGAGTTAGTTTTTGTGAAGGTGTAAGGGCTGTGTCTAGATTAATTTTTTTAATCATGCGATGTCCAGCTGTTCTAGCATCATTTGTTCAAAAGACTATTTTTGCTCCATTGTATTGCCTCTGCCCTTTTCTAAAAGATCAGTTGGCTGTATTTATGTGGATCCATTTCTGGGCTCTCTGTTCTGTACTATTGATGTATTTATCTATTTGTTCTCCAACACTACACTGTCTTAGTAACTGTCACTTTATAGTATGTTTTAAGTCAGGTAGTTTGTGTTAGCTATTCCAGTTCTTTTGCCTTCTCATATAAACTTTTGAAATAGCTTTCCAAAATAACTTGCTGGTGTTTGACTAAGATTGCATTGAATCTATAGGTTACATTAGGAAGATCTGACATCTTAACAATATTGAATCTTCTTATCTATAAGCATGAATATCTCTTCATTTATTTAGATCTTCTTTGATTTCTTTCATCAGAATTTTATAGTTTTCCTCATATAGATCTTGTCCATATTTTGTTAGACTTATACCTAAGTATTTCATTTCTTTGGTGCTGATGTAAGTGGTGTTTTGTTTTTACTTTAAAATTCCAACTATTTATTGATGTTTTATTACAAAAAAAAAAAAAAGAGTAGACTTGTATCCTGAGAACTTGTTTTGATTGTTTATTAGTTTTAGGAGGTTTTGGTTGGTTCTTTGGGATTTTCTACATAATCATGATGTCTGTGAACAAAACAGCTTTATTGTTTCCTTTCTGATATGTATACCTTTTATTTTCTTTCTTGTCTTATTTAATTAAGTAGGACTTCCAGTACAATGTTGAATGGGAGTGGTGAGAGAGACCATCATTGTCTTGTTCTTGATCTTAGGAGGAGTGAATCTAATTTCTCACCATTAAGTATGATGTTAGCTGTTTGTTTTCTAAAGATATTCCTTATTAAATTGAGGAAGTTCTCCTCTATTCTTAGTTTGCTAAAAGTCTTTATTATGAGTGGGTATTGAATTTTGACAAATGCTTTTTCTGCATCTATTGTTATGATCATACTATTTATCTTCTGTCACCTGTTGATGTGATGGATTACATTAATTGATTTTTAATGTTGAACAAGCCTTGCACATCTGGAATAAGTCCCACTTGGTCATGTTGTATAATTCTTTTTATATATTGTTGGATTCAATTTGCTAATAATTTGTTGAGGAATTTTGCATGTATTCATGAGAGATTTTGCTCTGTAGTTTTTCTTTCTTACATTCTCTTTGTCTGGTTTTGGTATCAGGATAATGCTGCCCTGATAAAAATGAGTTAAATATACCTTCTGCTTCTATTTTCTGGACAAGATTGTAGAGAATTGGTGTCATGGCTTCCTTCAATGTTTCATACAATTCACAAGTGATCCCTTCTTGCCCAGTGCTCCCTGTTTTAGAAGATTATTAATTTTTTATTAAATTGTTTTAATAGATATAGGCCTCTTCAGATTATCTATTTTTCCTTGTGTGAATTTTGGTAGACTGTATCTTTCAAGGAGTTGGTCCATTTCATCCAGGCCATCAAATTCGTGGGCATAGAGTTGTTAGAGTTGTTCATGATATTCCTTTACTGTTCTTTTAATGTCCATGGGATCAGTAGTGATGACCTCTCTTTCATTTCTGATATTAATAATTTGTGTCTTCTCTCTTTTTTTCTTGATTAGCCTGGCTAAAGGCTTACCAATTTTATTTATCTTTTAAAAGAACAAGCCATTGGTTTTATTGATTTCCTCTACTGTTTTCATGTTTTCAATTTCATTTTATTCAGTAATACTAACTTTTTAATTAATTTCTTCCGCTTACTTAACTTGCTCTTCTTCTTCTAGTTTCCTAAGGTGGAAGCTTAGATTACTGATTTATAAGTCCCTCTTCTTCCCTAACATAATGTTTTCAATGCTATAAATTTCCCTCAAAGCACTGCTTCTTCTGCATCCTACAAACTTTGATAAGTTGTATTTTCATTTTATGTAGTTTAAAATATTTTTAAGTTTCTTTTGAGATTTCTTCTACCTATTTGTTCTTTAGAAGTATATTGTTTAACCTCCAAATATTTTGGGATTTTCCAACTATGTTCCTGGTATTAGTTTCTAGTTTAATTCCTTTATGATCTGAGACCATACTTCATATGATTTATCTTCTTTTAAATTTGTTAAGGAGTGCTTTATGCCCCAGAATGTGATCTCTCTTGGTGAATGTTCTGTACGAGCTTAAGAAAAATTTGTATTCTGCTGTGTTGCATGAAGTACCCTATAAATGTCAATAGGATCTAGTTGATTGATGGTGCTGTTCAGTTCAAGTATGTCATTACTGATTTCCTGCCTACTAGTTCTCTTTATTAGTGATAGAGGGGTGTTGAATTCCTCAACTAAAATAGTGGATTTACTTATTTCTGCTAGCAATTCTGTAACTTTTTGCCTTGGGTATTTTAATGCTGTGTTGTTAGGTGCACATACATTAAGGGTTGTTATGTCTTCTTGGAGAATTGGCCCCTTTATCATTATGTAATATTCCTCCTTATCCCTAATACTTTACTTGTTCTGAAGTCTGTTTTGTCTGAGATTAATGCAGCTAATTCAACTCCATTTTGATTAGTGTTAGCATGATATATCTTTCTCCATCCTTTTGTATTAATTTATCTGTACCTTTGTGTTTAAAGTGGGTTTCTTGTGGGAAAATATGGTTGGGTCTTTTTTTTATATAATTTACTCTGACAGTCTCTGTCTTTTAGTGAGTATATTTAGACTGTTCATGTGTAAAGTCGCTATTTGTACAGTTGAATTAATATCTACTGTTTTTGCAAATGGTAACTATTCATCGCCCTTATTCTCTGGATCTTTTTTGTCTTCCACTGTCTTTCTGTTTTGGTAATTTTGAGTATTTTATATTTTTCTGTTTTTTTCTCATCTTTTGCCATGTCAATTATATTTCTTTTTAAAATTTTTTCACAGATTGTCCTAGGGTTTGCAATATACATTTACAAATAATCCAATTCTTCTTTCAAGTAGCACTATATGGTTTCACAGATAATGGAAGTATCTTATAACAGAGTATTTCCAATTCTTTCCTTTAATCCCTTAAAACATTTCTGTCATTCATTTCACTTAACCATAAGCTATAATCACCAAATACATTATTGTTATTATTATTTTGAATAAATTATTATATATTAGATCAATTAAAAATAAAGAAAAAAGGTTTTATTTTACCTTTTTTTTTATAACACTTTTCCTTTCTTCAATTAGATCCTAGTTTCTGACCTATATAATTTTCCTTCTCTTTGAAGAACTTCTTTTAACATTTCCTGCAAAGAAAGTCTAGTGGAAACAAATTTCCTCAATTTTTGTTTGTCTAAGGAAGCCTTATTTCTCTTCACATCTGAAGGACAATTTTGCTGTACACTGAATCCTAAGTTGGTATGTTTTTTCTTTCAATACCTTAAATATTTAACTCCATGTTCTTCTTGCTTACATGGTTTGTGACTTCGAGGAAATGTTGATACTACTTAGTACCAATTTTCGTGAAGAACTCTCAGAGCAATGTTTTTTTTTTTTACTTCCTTTCCTTTCAAAATATTTTTATGTAGTAATTTATAACCTCTTTGAGGCCAGAAAATACTATTTCTCCCTTGTCATTTCTCCTTTTCCCTTCCTCATTAAGGAAAAAGAAAAGGTACTAAACTCCAGGTCCATGTCAGTCGTCTTTGCTTCTGTGAGACTGTCAGTGACGTCTACCCCAGCTTCATCCTCATCACTGCATCACCACCACCACCCCAGTCAGGCTGCCTCCTCTGAAGTATCCCCTTCTTATACTATTTATCAAACCATATTATGCCTACCTTTTATGAACTTTTCTCTTCTAATACATATATATTATAAGTTCTTCGAGAGAGGGTAGTGCTTGAAATAACACAAATGCCATGAACCCTATTGGGAAGTTGTGGACATTTGGACTTCTGGAGTAGCTTTTAAAACAACATTGAATGCCTTAGAGAGACCAGTCACTCCTTTTGTCTACAAGTTCTGAATCAACGGAGCCACCTTGAAATCAATGTCAGTTCTATTGCTGGTAAAGATGGTTTAGAGAGTGTTGCTTGGACCTCTGGTGAAAAGGAACATACTTATGTGAAACTGTAGACCTCTCTTACAGGAGCAGAGCTTGACCCGGTAAGTTTGCCCTATGCAGAAGAGAAAAATGTGGGTATTTTGTGAGAATATTCATTGGAAAGAGAATTTAGAAATAGGCTTCCCATCCCCCATTTTCACCAATTAATCACTCCTCACCAACAGTAGCGGACATAGAAAGAAGGGTGTAAGTTGCCTTCTAATACTTTGAGAAGGGATGAAGTTCCTATATTATGGGCCAGTGGGAACCCAGAAAATTCCAGCAACAAAAACAAAGACTGATCTATCTAACTAGCAGAAACTGGAGAGACTATAGGATAGACTCATAGGAGAGGGTAAAATGGCACCTGAAACCTAACTCTAAGGTATACTTTTTTTTTTAACCAAGATATACAGACTACAAGAAATCATTTTGCCTATTTCTGGGCATCACAACATTTTCAACCTTCCCAATTTAACACTATAACCATCTATGTTTTATAATGAATAGAGAAAGAACTTTATTGGCAGAGATAAACTAGCTGAATATTACACCTGCATCCACTGGGATAGGTAGCCCCCACCCATCTATCCTTGACTCTTGGGATCTTGTCAAAGTCTCTTACAGACTGCAGGGCTTGGATTTTATTAGACATCTCTGTCTTAGGCATCTCTGCCCTAATTAAGACTAATAGGTAAACATGTAGGATTATAGATCAACTGTGAAACATGTTATTGCTTTTGTTTATTGTTTGTCTCCTCCTACTACAATATAATCTCCATAAAGATAAGGAGTTTGTCTGCTGTTTTCACTGATGAATCTCCTATGTTTAGCACATGGCTGACATGAAGTGACTGAATGAAAGTGAAAGGTGAAAAAATTGTGAGACAATGAGAGCGCATGCGTTACATCTTGTGGCCTTATTTAATACATAAGAAAAGAGAGGAGAAAAAAGTGGGCTGATATTTGTCTGTGCTCAAAGGCAGTGAGTTGAAATACTGCAGAATCCCAGAGGAGGTATGATTTTATTATAAATACTTAGTGCTAGAATGGGGAACCTATACAACTTCCCTAATTGCAATGAAAATCACTGTAACCATTTATCTTTTATTCACACAAAAATAATTTACATTTGCCAAATTCAATGTAAACCATTTTTTAATAGGATCTGAAAATGTATAGAAACCAGTCCCAGGACTTCTGCTCCCAAAAATGGTGGACAAACATGTTTTGGACCAAGAATAAATTACAGAGTGGTGCAAAATATTTTTTAAAAATCTGTTAAGGGCATCAGAAAGAATTTCTACTTCCAGAAAGGATGTAGTAAGTTGTGGCAGGCCAACACTCGCACTAACAACAATGAGAAAAACAGAGGTAAATTATGTATTTACAAAGGAATCAGAGAGCTTTAAAAATAAGAACTAAATGGATTAAAATTCCAGAGAAGTGAGAACCTTTCAGTGGTGACCTGATGATGTCCTAAGGGGAAAAAATTGTCAATTTGGAGTGCACGCTATGGAACAGGCTGAATCCAGGCAGAGGGATGCAGCCAGGACAGGGGGAGGCGGGGGGAGGGGAAGAAACTAAGAAATCTTTTAACAGTCATATGCAGTTTCAGTGACTCATTGAAGATGTGAGAGACCTCAAACACATGGCTAAGACATTAACTGAATTCTGAGACTGTATGGGGACTAAAAATTAGCCTCCAAACTTCTGAAATAAGTGAAATCCCCCTCAATTTCATGATGCTAAAGAAGCAGAGAGCCACCTTGGAGAAGGGGAGGATGGTCCCAGATTCAAAAGAGGCAAGACATAAAAGCATAAGACGTAGTAGAGAATGGACATTGGCAATCTATGGGCAGTTTTTAGGTAGGGATATTTACAGATTCTGAGCAAAGCTACAGGCTACCACTCACAGAAAGCAACTACAGAGATTGTGATACTCACAGAAGACCGGATAGTGTCCCAAACACATCTCCAGTCTTCCCTTCAAGACATCTGCTAAATTTTAAGCTGCCTGGGGAAGAAGGAGCTAAACAAAAACTTGCTGTTATCTTTTAGGGCTGGGGAGACAAAGACTCAACAGGCCCTCACTTGAAAACCCTGGAGGGCTACACCGTAAGAACAGGGGTGAACCGGAGGTACAATTACCAAAACCAAAACCAGGTTGTGACTCAGATTGATCCTTGATTGGACTGAGGTGATCAACTGCCACTCTAGCTGCCTAACAGAAGAAAAAGGGAACCTTCCTGGGTGGAAGACAATGTCGTCTGACACTTTATGATTTTATTATACATAATGTCTAGCATTTTTTAAAGTACTAGACATGGAAGATCAAGTTCATTTGTCCAATAATCAAGAGAAACAAACAATAGAAACAGGGTTATAGGTGATCAAGATATATAATTAGCAAACAAGGACTTGCGAATAATTTTTATTTATATGATCAAGAAAATAAAGAAAACTAGAGACCAGATAGATGAAATAATGGAAAATTTCCAGTAAAAGGAATGTATAAAAAAGGTTTAATTGGGCATTCTAAATCTGAAAAGTACTATATCTGAAGTTAAGAAATCAATGTATGGATGAGACGGAAGTGGAGGGGGTTGACAGAGATAGCAGCCTGTCCAACAGCCAAGAAAGTGAGGGAGGCGTAGAGATGGTGGCCTGCAGAGTGGCAAAGGAGGCCACATGGGAAAGTCGTGTGGAGGTAGTAGCATGCCTGGTATCCAGGGAAGCATGTGTAAGGGGTACATGTGGGCTGGGCGCAATGGCTCACGCCTTAATCCTAGCTCTCTGGGAGGCCGAGGCGGGCGGATCATTTGAGCTCAGGAGTTCAAAACCAGCCTGAGCAAGAGCGAGACCCTGTCTCTACTAAAAATAGAAAGAAATTAATTGGACAACTAAAAATATATAGAAAAACTTAGCCGGGCATGGTGGCGCATGCCTGTAGTCCAGGCTACTCAGGAGGCTGAGGCAGTAGGATCGCTTGAGCCCAGGAGTTGGAGGTTGCTGTGAGCTAGGATGACGCCATGGCACTCTAGCCTGGGCAACACAGTGAGACTCTGTCTCAAAAAAACACAAAAAACAAAAAAGGGGGGTACATGTGAGGCAACCATATGCCCAGCAGAAGAGCACCAGAGAGGTAAAGGTGAGGGGAGGGAGAGTGCCCAGTCACCAATATGTCCAGCAGCCAAGGTGGTGGGGGCGGGGGCATGAAGACAGTGCCATATCAAAGAACCAAGGATTTGGTGGGGAGAAGAGTTCAGAGGTGACGACTTGCATGGAGATAAAGGCAATAGTGATGAGTTGGCCATGGTAGCACCTGGCATTTTCAGAAAATTGATTGTGTAGGGGAGGATTGATCAAGAATGTATCTCTATTGAAGATAATGGAAGCCAGATTTCTCACTATGGGACAGGAGATTTTCAAATATGGAAAGGGGAAAAGAAAAAAAAAAAACCTGAGGCATTGGATTAAAATTGACTAGCACTACGATCTCATTGTTATTGTTATGGCATGTAGGTAGACAGATAATTATGATGCATATGAGTGGGTATATGTACATATATTTCAAAATTCTGTCTATGGAGAGAGCCTAGGTGCAATGACACCCCAGTAGCACTTAGCACATCAAGTACGCAGATCTCCCCATGTCTGTATACTGACGTCCATCAAAAGGAACAAGGACCCTTATAAAAATGGCTGATTCAAAGACTGGGGTAGGGAAATTTCAAGATGAGTCTGGAACATTATATTGTTCCGAAAAGTAAAGGAATATTGAAAGAATGAAGGCAACATGTCACAATTACACAGGAACCAGTTTTAAAGGGATTCAACTAGCCAAATGTGGGGCAATTTGAACATGAGAATAAATGATAATAACAGGTTATGACCCAATGAAAAATAGGAATCCAAATTGAGGATAATCCAACAGAATGAAAAGACTGTACTTTTAAAGCCATCAAGATCTTAAAAACAGGAAAAGTCTGAGGAAGTGCTACAGACTGAAAGAGAATGAAGAGATATAACAATTAAATATAACATGATTCTGGATTAAATCCTGAATCAAAAGGAAAAATTGGACTTTGCTGGGACTATAGGCAAAATTTGAATAAGGAATATGGATTGGATGGTAAGGGACTGTGGTTTGGATAGTACTGTTTACCAATGTTCATTTTCTGGTTTGAAGGGTTTGGTGATTACTATGTAGGAGAGTGTTTTGGGTAGAATAGAAATGGGAAACTTTAGAGTGACAGGGCATAAGGACTGCAGCTTACTCTCAAAATGTTCACCGAAAAAGCTGTCATGTACTTGAATATACACACATATCTGCCTATCCATATCTATACCTACTTATCTATCTGAAGAAGGATGGAGCAAATATTAAACTATTATTTTGGGAATCTGGATGAATTTGGGAGTTCACTCTTGCAACTTTTGTGTAAATTTAAAATTATTTCAAAGTAAATTATCTCAAATTTAAATTTAAAAACTCAGTGTATGAGTTTAACAGTAGATTGGACACTACTGAATACAAGATCTGTGAAGTCGAAACATACCAATGAAAATACAAAACATGAAGCACAGAAAAAAATGAGACAAAAAGCATAATAAATGTAAGAGACATATAGGACAAGCATGAAAGGTCTACAATGTAAAATTAGAGTTTTAGAAGGCAAGGAGAAAGAAATAGGGCAGAAGCAATATTCAAAGTGATAAATGGCCGAGAATTTTCTGAAGTAGATAAAATATATTTAACCCACCAGTTAAGAAGCTCAACAAACCCTCAAGCAGTATAAATATAAAGAAAGCCACAACTAGGTGACTCAGATTGAAACTGCTGAACCAGAGACAGAGAAGATGTTAAAATCTGCCAGAGGAAAAAAGACACATTATCTACAAAAGAGCAACAGTAATACTGGCAGCTGGCTTCTTGCTAGGAACAATAAAAGACAAAAGACAATGGAATGCTATCTTTAGAGTACGGAAAGAAAGTAAAGGTCAACCTATAAAAAACAATCTTAAAAAATGCAAGTGAAATAACAACATTTTTAAACAAACAACAAAATCAAAAAGAAGCAAAAAGTAAACAAAAAAAACAAAACTGGCACAATTTATCACCAGGAGGCCTGCACTGAAATGCTGAAGGGAGTTCTACTGGCAAAAGTAAAATGGTCTCATTTTAAAACAAGGAAATTTAGGAGGGAATGAAGACTACTGAATGGGTAAATATATGGGTAACTGTAAATGGCAATTGATTATACAAAACAATAACTGTAACAGGGAGTTTAAAATATGTGTAGAACTAACTGCATGACAACCATAACATTAAAGGCAGGAAAGGGGTAAATGAGCTAGTGTGCTAAGATTTTAGCAGTAACTGAGAAGTAGTAAATTTAAAAATTGATATATAAGTTGCAATTTTTAGAGCAATCACTAAAATGTTAGCAAAAACGAACAAAATTATCCGAGAACAAACACAAATGCCCAACCTAGAGGTAATAATGACAGTAAAGACATTGGGCCCACATGGCTAATCTGGGACAATTTTCCTATTTTAAAAAATGTGATTAGCATCCTTAATTCCCCTTTGCCATATAACTTAAAGTAAGCACAGTTCTGAGGATTAGGACATGGATATCTTTGTAGGGGGCATTATTCTGTTTAACACATCTCTCCCAGACTGCCAGATGAAATAGAAAAGTAAAGTTATAAAGGATTTTGAGGGGGGTAGAGGATGGGAGGTATGAATGGACAACCGAGGACCTGGCAGCCTGACAATGCAGAGGTCACTGAGTCAATGGGTCATGCAGGTGGTGGGGCAGGATGTCTGTCTGTCTGGATTGGGGGGTGGGGGCGGAGTTTTTCAGTCTGGTTTTGTGAGGCTGGTTGGAG
>RJWJ010038463.1:0-14968 GCA_004363605.1 Indri indri
AAAAAAAAAAAAAAAAAAAAAAAAAATGTCATAAGAGTGACCTAAAAAACCTTAGGTTAAAGTGTTGACTTCCCTTTGTCTCCATAACTTCCCTGGAGTTTTTGTAAACATCATTGTAAAATTCTCTTTTCTTAATAGTATTTTAATCTAATTTCAATTCTGCCTTCAGTTGTTTGATTCCTTATGGTAAGGTGAGTAATGGTCAAAGATATCAACTCCTAATCCCTAGAACTTGTAAATGTTACCTTATTTAGAAATAGGGTCTTTGCAGATATATTTAAATTAGGGTTTTGAGATGAGGAGATTATCCTGGATGACCAGGTGAGCCCTAAATGCTATTACATGTGTGGACACAAGCCAAAAAATGCTAGCAGCCACCAGCAGCTGGAGAGCCCCCAGAGACAGCAAGGCCCTACCATAACATTGATTTCAGACTTCCGGCCTCCCAAATTGTGAGAAAATAAATTTCTGGTGTTTTAAGCCACCCAGTTTGTGGTAATTTGTTACACCAGCCACAGGAAATGAATACACTCCCCTATGAGGGAGGGAACTTTATCATTTTCATCTTGTAACTTCGATGCCTGGAACACTGTTGGTTTAGAACAGCAGTTCTAAATCTTGACTGCAATTCAGAATAATACCCTAAATATCACCAAGACAGAAATTCTGATTTAATTGCTCTGAGTAACACTTGCATGTCGTTGTTTTGTTTTGTTTTTAATTCTCCAGATTACTGAGTGTGTTACCAAAGTTGAGAACCATAGGCATCAAGAAGGATTGAAGGAAAGGAGAATTAGTTACTCGGGTGTAGGAAGCTAAGAGCACCTACTCTGGAATCAGACCTCCAGGAGTCCAGACCTAACCCATCATGTGCTACCTGTGTGGGCTAGGCCAAGTTGCCCATTTCTGTTTCTTCATTTTCTAAAAATTAGATGATAAAATTATCTTTATTACAGAGTTATTTTGAGGCTTCAATGAGATAATGTAGATGTTAATATAGTGACTAGTCCAATGCAAAATATTGGCCAATGTTAGATCTCAATGTTAGGAAAAAATTTTTAAGTTCACAATTCTTTAATCAATCATTATTTTGAATTTGGGTTAGTTAGAAAGATTAAGGATTTTAATCAAATCAAAATAAATATTTAGTATTTACAGAAAAAATTCTTACTATCAAATTTTGGTTCCATTATTTAAATTTGCTGAGATTCTGAACTTGCTGATTTGCCAAGCAAATTCTTTAAAATCCTATCATTGGAGCCCTTCTAGCAATTCATGTAATATGTTCTCTTTTAATGTAACTGCATTAGAATTCCCTGTTTAACTTAAAATTTGTATTGCTTTGGATGGTAAAGAATGGAGCAATATTTTGTATATAGTACAGTCATACCATGTTTGCAATGAAATTTTTTCTTTTTTTTCTTTCCCAAATCCCCATCTGTTTTGCTGATGTGCCAATATCTGGGGTCTGTTTTTCATAATGTCATTTTGTTTGTGAGGATGTCTGTTCCTGAGAGTTCACAAACTGGCTGACAATGAAAAAGTGATCATAATGAGGCCAGGAAATATCCTGAAAAATAAAGCAAAGGCCAAGAAAGACACTGCGCCCTGCTGGCCAGTCTCACGGAAAGCCTTAGCAGAAGAGCAGGGACAGAGGCTTTGGACGCTACTCTGGAGCACCGCCTTGGTGGCTGGAAAAATTTCCAAAAAGTGGCCACTGAGTATGTGCATCACATCACAGCTGCTCCCCCCACCCCCGAATTTTTTAAACAAAACAACTCTGTAAGAGCACTGTTTCATTTTACAAAGAAAGCAAGCAAGCAAACAAGAGAAATGGCAAATGACATATGCTTTTTTAAAAATCATCTCCTAAATATCGAGAAAAGGAGGGTGGGAAGAGAGACAAGAAAACAACATTTAAATGCTTCTATTAAGTATTTATTAGTTCTGTGTCCATATTTAACTAAAGGAAGACAATCTGAGAACTGCCTAGACTATAAATAAGTTTATGTTCTGCTCTGATATTTTTGCCTAACTCATAATTTTGTCTAATTTACACAACACCAGGTGGATGAATATGTCAGAAAGAAGGATTTTTCCCCCTCTGTCTTCAACAGGAGCATCAGAATCTTACACATTTACTAGACAATTTATCTTTGCTGGAATTTTATATACAATTTCCAGCATGGGTGGGTTAACATTATGCTCTGAACATAAGCATACCTCCTTTAGAGTTTTACCTACATGTGAAAATTGCCAATGAAAAGAAATTATTTTAACAAGGGTAAGAATATTTATCCTTCAGAATTCCCACTTACTGTGATAACAAACAGAAAATCTTTAATCTTATATCATTTTCTATTTTTATGCTGGGAGAAAACATGAATGTTATGCATTTACATTGGCATTACATCAAGGGTTATTCTTGATTTAAAAGCTATTTTCGTTCTGATGGAAAATAGAAGTCATGTTCTCTTGGGTAATGTGACAGTGTGATTTCCTTACAGGAGGTGGTGGACAGAAGTTTGAAAAATGCCTACAAAGCAGCCTGTCAAAATTCCTGTGATAGCAGATCACTGCAAAGAATTCATGGATTATGGTTCTTTTTTTAACCTTCATTTTATCAACAAATACTGCAAAAATATCAGGTAAATTCGCAGAGTGCCTGAGAAATTGCAAACACTCTGTGTAACAGTCCAGCCCAGAGTGTACACTGTAGACCATCGGCTCAACAGCCATTGAGCTGGGCTTTCATCTGGCAAGAGGAAATCAAGAGGAAAAATAAAGAGTGTGATTTCTCCCTAGCTCTGTTTAATCATTTCCAAACAAAGTACTTTAGCATGCTACAATGTGTAAGAAAGGTGGCGTGGGGGAAGAACATTTCAAGAAAAATATAAACTAATTTCAGAAATACTAAATTTCCTAGTTAATTTAATGTCTATGCAAATAAAGCACCCATTCAGGAATTAGCTGTGAGTTTCTAAAACTTTTTGTAAAATTCCATTTTCAGTGGAGATGTCATGATGTGCTATATCCCTTTCCCCTCCCTCTGGCTTTAATTCAGGTGATAGACAGGAAAAGGAGAGTTCCAGAATCCCGCCTTTTCCCAGCTAGGCATAGCTTTTTCAGCTTGAGGTATAACAATTGTAGGAAATGGTGAATGATGGAAACATTTTCCTAGAAGGGGAGTTTGAAACTTAGGAGAGCCACTCCTATTTGAGCTATAACTACTTACAGAGGCATGAATCGGAGGAAGCTTGCCACATTGAAAAGACCTAAACAGACCAACTTGACATAGGACTAGATTATCCCTTCCTGAAAGTGATGGACTAACACACTCCCAGGATGCACCTTCCTCTGACATTTCCTGAGCTTTGCTTCATTTTTTTTTATCTACTCCTAGGATTCAGTGGAAGGGATTACAACCTACATTTTTAAAAGTATACATATGAAAAGCAATTGCTAATAATACTCTGAGGCAACAAACCATATAGGTATACTGCTTTCCTTATGTTAGCATTTCTTACAAGGGGAGCGTTGCAAAGGAAATACCTTAAAGATGGCCTTATATTTTAAAATGAAAAAAAAAAAATCCAGCTGCTGAGAGGCTGGAAGAAAAATCAGATTACCTATAGTTCGAATACAAATCATTCCCATTCTTCAAACACGGAATTTTCAGTCAGCGTTCAAATGAGAGCGAATTATTCAGTAGTGGTCAGGATTTTCATTTTTCAAAAAAGTAAAACTAAATTGCCTTGGTTGCTCTCTTTTAGCTTTTTTTCTTGCAATTACAAAAAGGATTATATATGAGAAGTGATTTGTATTTAAGGTGACTTAAAAATTGGTATTGTCATTGTACCAGGCAAAGATGTCATGTATAGGATGGAGGTAGGCAGAGTTTAAATTGCATTTTGCTTTAAATACCATTGTAACAAATGTAATATTATCATATTTTATAATTAAGGAATAAATTAATATATACATTTTGTAAGGTGTTTTAGGATTAAATAATTTTTTCCCTAGGAACATGTATTTGGGAGTAGAGAAAATATATGGCTATTAAATCATGGAGAAAGGCCATTTATTACTCAGAACTCAAGATTAATAATTAAAGCTTAAGGAGGCAGTAGATTAAATTCAAAAGAAGAACTTTCATGAAACAATGATGATGAGGATACAAGGAATTTCCTGAGGATTCATCTTTGATTAGGAAAGGTTGTTGAAAGCATTTGGCCTTTACTTCTAGCCAGTCCTTAATCCCCAGGAAGTCTCCTGAGCCTTAACTGCTATTTTAAGATATACTAAAAGCTTTCAGAAAGAAAATGGTAGATGGTCTGTCTTTTTTCAAATGATGTAGGTCAAAGATAGTCTGAACTCTTTAACCATTTCTCAGCAGTCCATACAATTCTGTGTAGTTCGTAGTATTACTACATACAGTCTTAGAGTATAATGGTTAAGAGTAGGCTTTTTTAGTCATACAAAATACCTTTGAATCTTGGTAACAAAAGTACTATGTGACTTTGAACAGGTTACTTAATTTCTCCAAGTAACCATTTCCTAAACTGTAGCATGGGGATAATACTTTCTTAATTAATCATGATTAAATAATATACAAAGTTCTTAGTACTTCACCTTGTATATAGTTCAGCTTCCTCATAGCTATTGCTAAGTTTCCCAGGAATTTTAAAACTTTATAAAACAAGGTAGATTTATGTCTTCATTATTTCATAATTGCTTTCTTGCATGTTTTCCCTCAAAAACTTTATAAAATGAGTGCTTATTTCTATATTCAAACTCAAATTTCGCATGGTAAGAATTCACTGAAACATCTTCCTAATACAATTATATCCAGATAATCCCAGAATGTACATAAAATAACATGTAACTCTCTCTCTAAATTTCTCTGTGTCCATCTCACAGTAAAAGATCTCTATTTAAGGTCCAACTCTGCAGAACCTCTTTGCCTCTACAGCTCCAACTTAAACTAAGAATAAAAATCAATTTTGGTGTAGAGATCTTGAGTATAGACAGTAAGCAGTTTGACAAAGCAAAATAAAGTATCTTCTAAAATAATATTTTTTGTTTAGGAACCCACTTCACATATATTATTTCCATAGAAATAATTCCTTACATATGTCAATTCTGACAAATGTGGTGGGGATTATAATTATCTCTAAATTTTTTATGGCATAAGAAGCATTGCAGGGGCATACTCTATGTCTATTGCCAAGTGAAGGACCAGACTAATAAACTTAAATCAAAGAAATGGAAAAAACAAACAGAAGCAGCCTCAACAGGGAGAATAGAGCAAAAACTGCTGTTAATGATTCTTCTTTCCCCCTTTTTCCCTAAAAACATGCAATAAGCTTCTTTCTACTATAGGAACCAGGACGCAGGTTGAGTGGGGAGATCAGTGTAAAGACAGAAAACAAATGGAACTTATGTCCTTGAATAATTCAATTTCTGGCAAAGACGACAGAAGCTCAAACAAATAAGTACAATATAGTATAGAAAGCATTATAATCATGGGAAATGGAAAGTGGGTGTTTATACAAAGGAGCAAGAGACAAGCTGTAGGGAACTAGAAAATCTGCATAGAAGTGGCTGTATTTAACCTGGATCTTGAGGAATAAGTGAGCATATTCTGAAAGGCAGAAAGATAGGAAAGGACTTCCGGGAAGTAGAAAAACATGCGTTTTTGCATAGAGACGTGAAAGAGCACTTAATACCACAGAACTTTGGAAAATGCTTTAAATTTATTAGTAAGTGTTTTGATGCCTTACCACCCTATTTTAATAAAACCCTACTTTGAATTTGAGATAACAGCAAGCACACAATTGCTTCTTAGATATTGCCCACTGGCATAAATAGTCAAGAATTTCTATCACATGCTTTTTATTCCTCAATAAATGATCCCTGCATCTACAATTCTTTACCAAATCCCTCTGGCACATTACTTGTAAACATCCTTTAATATTGGTTTTTCATGACCAGTCATTTTTCCAGCTTTGAGTTACAATTGATAAAACTTGTATATATTAAAAGCATACATTATGATTTGATATATGATTATTGTGAAATAATTACCACATTCAAATTAACTAACACACAACCATCACCAGACCTAGTTCCCATTGTGTGTGTGAGTGTGTAGGAGATTGAGAACACTGAAGATCTACTGTTAGCAAATTCTAATTATATAATATAGTAGCATTAAGTATAGTCACCATGCTGTACATTAGATCCCCAGAGCTTACTCATCCTATAAGTAGAAGTTTGTACCCTTTGACCAACATCTCCCCACTTCCCCCACCTACAGCCCCTGGCAACTACCCTTCTACTTTCTGTTTCTATGAACTCAACTTTTTTAGATTCTACATGTGAGATCACACAGTATTTGCCTTCTTGTGTCTGGCTTATTTCACTTAGCATACTGCCCTCCAGCTTCATCCATGTTGCACAAATGGCAGGATTTCAATCTTTTTATGACTAAATATTACTGGCATTTTCTTATATTTCTTACGACCACAAAAATAGATCTATAAGATGTGATTCACTACTGCAATATAAATACAAGCACTTTGGCAATTCTTTCTGGGTGGCTTTTTAAAACTAATTCTCATGGGAATCACTATGGCTTTAAGTTCTTAGTATTGCCACTGGCTATACAAATTGTTCCCATAACCTAACTCAAAGCCACCGAAATACATTTACCATTAGATATGCTTTGTTACTCCTGTATCACTGGACCATTTTCATAAAAATTATTTAAATCTTATGTGAAGACAATGAAAGTTTACAGAAGGAAGGCAGTTCATTTACTCTTTAACTTTATCTTATCAATGTTATTCAACTATGAATAGCATGCAATAAAAATATTTACCAGATTTTTCTTTTTTAATTATTATGGATATATAATAGTTGTATAACTTTATACAGAATACGTCATATTTTGATACGGGCGTACAATGTGAATTAATCAGATCAGAGTAACTGGGGTATTCATTACCTCAGGCATTTATCCTTACTTTGTGATAGGACCATTCCAATACCACCCTTGTAGTTATTTTAAAGTATACGCTAACTTATTATTGGTTATAGTTATTTTGTTATGCTATTGAATGTTATTCATTCTATCTATTAATATATTTTTGCACCCATTAACCATCCCCACTTTATCTCCCCCTTCCTGCTACCCTTTCCAGTCTCTGGTAATCATCATTCTACTTTCTGTCTCTATAAGATCAATTGCTTTTTAATGTTCAGCTGCCACATATGATTGAGAACATATGAGGTTTGTCTTTCTTTTGCTTGACTTATTTCACTTAACATAATGTTTTCCAGGTCCATCCATGTTGTTGCAAATGGCAGGATTCCATTCTTTTTTGTGACTAATATTCCATTATGTATATGTACTACAATTTCTTTATCCATTCATCCGTTGATGGACTCTTAGGTTGATTCCAAATCTTAGATATTATGAACAGTGTTGCAATAAACATGGGAGTGCAGATATCTTTTCAATATACTGAATTCCCTTCTTTTGAATACATACATAGCAATGGGATGGGTGGGTCTTATGGTAGTTCTATTTTCAATTTGTTAAGAAACTTCCGTACTGTTCTCCATAGTGGTTGCACTAATTTACATTCCCACCAACAGTGTATGAGGATTCCTCTTTCTCCACATTTTTGTCAGCATTCATTATTGCCTAACTTTTTGATAAAAACCATTTTAACTGAAGTGAGATCATACCTCATTGCAGTTTTAATTTTTATTTCTCTGCTGACTAATGATGTTGAGCATTTTTTCATACACCTGTTGGCCATTTGTATGTCTTCTTTCGAGAGATGTCTTTTCAGATACTGTACCTATTTTTTAATTGGATTATTTGATTTTTTCCTGTCGAGTTGTTGAACTCCTTACATGTTCTAGTTCTCAGTCCCTTGTCAGATGAGCAACTTATAAATATTTTCTCCCATTCTGTGTGTTATATCTTCACTATGTTTATTGTTTCCTTTGCTGTGTAGAAGCCTTTTAGCTTGATGTGATCCCATTTGTCCAATTTTGCTTGGTTGCCTGTGCTTTGAAGGTATTAATCCAGAAGTCCTTGCCCAGATCAATGTCCTGAAGCTTTTCCCCAATGTTTTCTTTCAGTAGTTTTGTATATTCAGGTCTTAGATTTAAGTCTTTAATCTATTTTGGGTTTTTCTGTTGTTTTTTTAATTTTTTTAATTTTTTTTTATTTCAGCATATTACAGGGGTACAAATGTTTAGGTTACATATATTGCCTTTGCCCCAACTGAGTCAGAGTTGCAAGCGTGTCCATCCCCCAGACAGTGTACACTGCACCCATTAGGTGTATATATACCCATCCCCTTCTCCCCCCCCCATCTGCCCGACACCCAGTGAATGTTACTACTATATGTGCATTTAAGTGTTGGTCAGTTAATACCAATTTGATGGTGAATACATGTGGTGCTTGTTTTTCATTTTTGTAATACTTCACTTAGTAGAATGGGCTCTAGCTCTATCCAAGATAATACAAGAGGTGCTAGATCACCATTATTTTCTGTGGCTGAATAGAACTCCATGGTATACATATACCACATTTTATTAATTCACTCATGTATTGATGGGTTGTCTTCACATCTTTGCAATTGTGAATTGTGCTGCTATAAACACTCGAGTGCAGATGTCTTTTTTATAAAATGTCTTTTGTTCTTATGGGTAGATGCCCAGTAACAGGATTGCTGGATCAAATAGTAGTTCTACTTGTAGTTCTTTGAGGTATCTCCATATTGCTTTCCACAGAGGTTGTACTAGTTTGTAGTCCCACCATCAGTGTAGGAGTGTTCCTATCTCTCCACATCCATGCCAACATTTATTGTTTTGGGACTTTTTGATAAAGGCCATTTTCACTGGAGATAAGTGATATCTCACTGTGGTTTTGATTTGCATTTCCCTGATGATTAGAGATGTTGAGCATTTTATCATATGTCCCTTGGCCATTATTCTGTCTTCTTTTGAAAAGGTTCTGTTCATGTCCTTTGCCCACTTTTTGATAGGGTTGTTTGATTTTTTCTTGCTGATTTTTCTGCGTTCTATACAGATACTAGTTATCAGCCCTTTACTGTATGTGTAGCATGTGAATATTTTTTTGCATTCTCTAAGTTGTCTGTTTGCTCTTGTGATAGTTTCCGTGGCTGTGCCGAAGCTTTCTAATTGGATCAGGTCCCAATTATTTATTTTTGTTGTTGCTGTGATTACCTTTGAGGTCTTCTTTATAAATTCTTTGACTAGGCCAATGTCTATAAGAGTTTTTTTAACATTTTTTCTAGAATTCTTATAGTTTCATGCCTTAGGTTAAAGTCTGTTATCCACCGTGAGCTGATTTTTGTGAGAGATGAGAGGTGCAGATCCTGTTTCAGTTTTCTATATGTCACTATCTAATTTTCCCAGCACCATTTATTGAATAAAGATTCTTTTCCCCAGTGTATGTTTGATTTTTTTTGTTTTGTTTTGTTTTTTCTTTGGTATGGCAAGAGATAAGGGTCTAGTGTCATTCTTCTGCATATAGATATCCAGTTTTCCCAGCACAATTTATTAAAGAGACTATCCTTTCCCTTTGTCATCCTGTGTTCTTGGCACCTTTGTTAAAGATATTAACAAGTTCACTGTAGATGTGTGGATTTATTTTTGGGTTCTCTATTCTGTTCCATTGGTCTGTGTCTGTTTTTATGCCAGTATTATGCTGTTTTGGTTACTATAACTCTGAAGTATAATTTGAAGTCCTGTAATGTGATTCCTCTGGTTTTATTCTTTTTTCTCAGGATGGCTTTTACTATTCTGGGTCTTTTGTGGTTTCATATTAATTTTAGAATTTTTTTTTTCTATTTCTGTGAAGAATGTCATTCATATTTTGTTAGGGATTGCATTGAATCTGTAGCTCGCTTTGGGTAGAATAGACATTTTAATAATATTGATTCTCCCAATCCATGAGCATTGAATATCTTTCAAATTTTTTGTTTCCTCTTCAATTTCTTTCATCAATGTTTTATAGCTTTTATTATAGAGGTCTTTCACTTCTTTAAGTTTATTCCTAGGTATTTTATTTTATTTATAGCTACTGTAAATGGGATTATTTCTTAGTTTCTTTTTCAGATTGTTTGCTGTTGGCATATAGAAATGTTACTTATTTTTGCATCCTGCAACTTTACTGAATTTGTTCATCAGTTCTTATAGTTTTTTTAATGGTGTTTTTATGTTTCTCCAGATATAAGATGATATCATCTGCAAACAAGGATAATTTGACTTCTTCCTTTCCAATTTGTGTGCCCTTTATTCCCTTCTCTTGTTCAATTGCTCTAGCTAGAACTTCCAGTACTATGCTGAATAACAGTGGTAAAAGTGGGCATCCTTGTCTTGTTCTGGATCTTAGAGGAAAGGCTTTCAGTTTTTCCCCATTCAGTATGACAGACTTACTGTGGGTTTGTCATATATGGCTTTTATCATGTTGATGTTAGTTCCTTCTATATCTAATTTTTTGAGAGGTTTTTATCACAAAAGTATGTTAAATTCTACAGAATCCTTTTTTATCATCAATTGAAAGGATCATATGGTTTTTGTCCCTCATTTTGTAGATATGATGTATCACATTGATTAATTCGTAAATATTGAACCATCCTTGCATCCCTGGGATGAATCCCACTTGATCATGAGGAATAATCTTTTTTTTAATGTGTTGTTGGATTCAGTTTGCTAGTATTTTGGTGAGGATTTCTGCATCTATGTCCATCAGAGACATTGGCCTGTCAGGTTTTTTTGTTCTGTCTTTGTCTAGTTTCAACATCAGAATGATACAGGCATCACAGAATGAGTTTGGAAGTACTCTCTCCTCCTTGATTTTTTGGAACAGTTTAAGGAGGATTGATATTAGTTCTTCTTTGATTGTTTGGTAGAATTCAGCAGTGAAGCCATTGGTCCTGGGCTTTTCTTTGATGGAAGACTTTTCATCAATGCTTGTATCTTATTACTTCTCTTGGTTATTCAGGCTTTGGATTTCTTTCTGGTTCAATCTTGGTAGGTTGTATATGTCTAGGAATTTATTTCTTCTAGGTTTTCCAACTTATTAGCATATAGTTGCTCATAGTAGTCTCTAATGATCCTTTGGATTTCTACAGTATCAGTTGTAATGTCTCCTTTTGCATCTATGAATTTATTTATTTGGGTCTTCTCTCTTTTGTTCTTAGTGTGACTAAAGGTCTGTCAGTTTTGTTTATCTTTTTAAAAAAACAACTTTTCATTTCATTGATCTTTTGCATTGTTATTTTGGTTTCGATTTCATTTATTTCTGCTCTGCTCTTTATTATTTCTTTTCTTCTAATTTGGGGTTTGGCTCACTTTTGTTTTTCTAGCTCTTTGAGATGCATCATTAAGTTGTGTTTTTGAAGCTTTTCTACTTTTTTGATGAAGGCATTATTGCTATAAACTTTCCTCCATTACTTATTTTGCTGTATCCCCTATGTTTTGATACATTGTGTTTTCATTTTTCATTTTGAGAAAATTTTTAAATTTTCTTCTTAATCTCATCAGTTCTATTTAAATGACAAAGTGAGAATGACATTATTTTATCATTGATACAAGGGCTGATTATATTAAGAAAGTTGTGTGTATGTGTGCGTGCGTGTGTGTGTTTCTCTTTGGGCTATACCTTACATATACATGAAGCAGGTAATTACAATAATATTTGCCATTTGATAATTTAGACTTAAAAAGAATATTTGTGTATCCTAAGCTGAGATTATAAACACAAAATTATATCAGTTTTGTAATTGGAATATACAAATACCATACTCATAACACACCTACACGCAATAATTATACTTTAGGATAAAATGAAGAGACTTAGGGATATATTTCTAGCTGATATGTTGCTAATTTCTAAGTACAGTTTAAACACCCAAATTCACTGAGAATTTTCGATGAGATGCAGTGCTTCTACATGTTCATGCTATTTTAAGAATATAAAGCTTAAGCTAGTACATCTGTTTAATACTGAAATAGCCAAAAGGAATCCCCAAAGACATAGTCTGCTTTTTCAGGCAGCAACTTTTCCTTTTTGCCAAAAGTTTATAATCAGAGAAGTTTTACCCAGTCCAGGTGTGGCCTTGAATACTGAAGCACAGCTGCAAAGAAACTAATCTGATTTTTTTCTCTTTCCTTTCACTCCCTAAGCAATGCAGTAAATATTGCTTTTGCCTCTCTTGAGGGGAATTCATGGATTTATGTTTTAAAAGATTTTCCTCTTTCTGTTGCCTAGCAAACATGCTGTTGTGGTCAGATGAAAAATATGTGCAAGTGAAAGCTAGGCAAACTGAGAACATGTATTTGATGTATTTATGATATGACCAAACATCAGGGCAAAAGTTTTTAAAAATACATTGTACATAATATGGGTTTATTATTACTTATTATTTTACCATGAATTTTGTATAAAGACTTTATGGCATCTTAGTGTAGAACTATGAATCATGTATGGAGAAAGATGTTTAGTATTTTTTACATGCTAAAACCTAAACATTTTGAAAGACACATGAATTTTGTAGTGCTCATGAGCTAATGTAAGCTCACTTAATGGAATAATGATATGTCCATTATGTTTTTGTAATATTCCAAAATGCTGGCTTAAGAAGTAAAAGAGAATGTACAAGCCTCAGATGTATCTTATCAACATTTATTCAATAAGCAGGTATTGACTAGCTACCAGGTTCCAAGTTCTGCATTATATTTTTGAAATGCTGAGAGAAACACCACCCCCCAAAAGTTCATAACCTACTAAAGAAAACAGGAGTGTGAATAAATAAAACACAGTCATGAGATGTAAACAAATTTCTTTAAGAACTTAAGTACAGTAGCCAAACTCCACCAAAACACCATATTTCTTTATCAGATTTCTGTAGGTAGATGAAGAATCAAAATTTTTTTATTATTTATTCAATATCTGTTTAACATTCATTTAACAAACACCTAATCTATAACGGGTGCCTTACATATGTGATAACAATGGGCTTAGTTAGTACTGTTGAGCCTCGGCATTAGGAAGATGAGAGTAGGTTCCTTTCACCACATGGCAGAAAGAAGAGAAAAAAACACATCCTCTGTATTGGCCAGCTCCCAAGAAGACGGTGAAATGAGGTAGCAGAACCATGTGTGCCCAGTTCCTCCTCTAAAACTCACCAATCTGAGAGTCTTTCCACCTCTCCTGAGGAGAAGAGAAGTAAGGAGAACACATAAAAGAAGAGATCCTTGTAGAGACCTTTACAGATAGAAATACTCAGCATGAGTAAGGAAGTATTTCCCCTTCCCCTCAATGGTAACATTTGAGCTGGTTTTGAAGAAAGAGGAAGAGTTTTGTAGATCATGGGAGACTGTGGTGGAAGATGAGATAAATAAAGCATGAGATGGTAAACGCATTCAAGTGAAAGTCTTATTAACACCAGAGCCCATGTTTGGAATCACCACATAAGACAATGAAAAGCCTTCAGAGTATTTTAAGTCAATATATAGAAAAACAAGCTCTCTTTAAGATGACAACTCTAGGATCAGTGGATAATCTGGGATAGAAAAGGACTGGTGTCAGGGAGACTAACTGGGAGGACGTTGCAATAATTTAAGATGAAAGTTACAAAGGTCTGCATGAAGACCATGGCAAAAGAAGCAAAGCAGAGAACATATTTTGTAGATAGTTCTGTAAGACAATGGATGAGAACTGGTGGCTAACATTGTATGGAAGGGATATGAGAAAAAAGATTGAGTGTGGAATTCTAGTTTGACAGATTTGATATAATGCAACATGACATGAAAAGATAAGATTAGCATGGGAGTAGAAGATGAGATCTGTTTTAGATATTATTAGGCCAGTACAAAGCTAACACTTGCCTTAGTCTCTTCAGAAAGGTATAACAAAATACCATAAACTAAGTAGCTTATAAACAACAGATTTATTTTTCACAGTTCTGGTGGCTGGGACATCCAACATCAAGGTACCAACAAATTTGTTGTGTAATAAGGGCCCATTTCCTGGTTCATAGTGCCGTCTTGATGTGTCCTCACATTGTGGAAGGAACAAGGGTCTCTTCAGCCTCTTTTATAAGGGCACTAATCCCATTCATGAGGCCTCACCTCCTAATACCATCACGTTGGGGGCTAGTATTTCAACATACGAATTTTGAAGCGACATGAATATTCAGGCGGTAACATCCCAAACCCAAGACCTCATCTCAGATTCAGGCTTAGGCTGGCTGGCTCCTTTCTTTTCAGCAATCATTGAGGACTCAGATCCTTTTCTTTTTCTCTTCGACAGTACCAGAACCCTCCCTATGTCTTGGGAAGGGATTCAATACTAACTGCAAAAGGAAAACGTATTGTTGTCAATATCCTCTTTCCTCAGTAGTATAAAACAAATAACCGAAGAAGAAAAAGAACTAAAATCCTTCCCATTTGAAGGATATTAAACATATCAGTGTGAGGAAACTCCTTTGAGAATCGTCAGAGATAACTAGCCAAGAAGGGGTTTGAGTCATGTCTCATGCCATCTTTTCAAAGAGCACAATCTTAACAATGTTATGTAAAATAACAATTCATTCCATGACCCTAGAAATGCACCATGAATCTCTATATCTTTAACCTGCTTTATTCTTTTCCATAGCATTTACCACCACCTCATAGCAATCACCACCATTATTTTTCACTTATTATTGTTGCCTGTCTCCATGAGGATGCAAGCTCCATAAGTGCAGGCAATTAACTTTTACTTTGATCAGTGCTATAACCTTACAGCCTAGTATAGTGCTTGGCACATAGCCAATCAATGATATATAAAAATAATATTTGAATGAATATCAAAATTATAATATAAGTTCCCATTTTCTAACATTGCCATGCTGAAAACCTTACAAGTTAAACA
>RJWJ010038464.1:0-14963 GCA_004363605.1 Indri indri
AAAAAAAAAAAAAAAAAAAAAAAAAAAAAAAAAAAAAAAAAAAAAAAAAAAAAAAGCCAAAAATAATGAATTTATGAAATGTACATTAAAATAACAAAGACAAGCATTTTTTGAGAAGACTTATAAAATGGTCAATTCTAGGATGGGGGAGAGGCGAGACTGCGCAAGAGAAAACTAGCGAAGGTACCAGACTACAACATCAGAAATGAGAAGGGGAGCATCAGTAAAGCGCCTAAAAAATAGATAAAAGGGTACTATGGATAATTTTATGCAAATAAATTTGGCATTTAAATGCAATTTTAAAAATCACTGAAACACACAAAACAGGCATAACAGAAAAATAGAACAGTCCTGTATCTCAAAGAAATTAAATCTGTAATAAAAAGCCTCACCACAGAGAAAATTCCAGGCCTAGATGGTTTTAGCCATGAATTTTCCCAAATACTTCAGAAAGAAATAACATCTATCTTAAGTGAATTCTTCCAAAGAACAGAAAAAACAGAAAATTTGCCAAATTCTTTTATAAGGCTAGTAAAATTTGATACTGACACTTGATAAGAACATTACCAAAAAAAAAAAATCTAAGACAATCTTACTCCTAAACAGATTCAAAATTCATAAAAAAATTAGCAAATCATTTCTGTATTTACAAATATATGCATATGTGTATTAATATAACATAATCAAGGTAGGTAAATTCTGGGAATGTATGTTGCTTTAATGTTTAAAAGATTGGAAGAAAATATTTGCAAATGATGTATCAGATAAAGGACTATTATCAAAAATATACAAAGAACACTTTAAACCCAACAATAGGAAAATGAACAACCCAATTTAAAAAATGAAAAAAAGACCTGAACAAATAGCTCACCAAAGAAGATACACAGATGGCAAATAAGTATATTAAAGATGTTTAACATCATATGTCATTAGGGAATTACAAATGAAAACAATAGTTAGATACCACTACATACTTATTAGAATGACCAAACTCCAAAACACTGACAACATCAAATGCTGAGGAGGAAGAGAACCACTCATTCACTGCTGGCTGGAATGCCAAATGGTATAGCCATTTTGCCAAACAGTCTGGCAGTTTCTTACAAAACAAAAGATACTCTTACCATATGATCCAGCAACCATGCTCCTAGCTATTTACCCAAATGAATTGAAAACATGTTGACACAAAAACCTGCACATAGATGTTTATACCAGCTTTATTTGTAATTGTCAAAACTTGGAAGCAACCAAGATGTCCTTCAGTAGGTGAATGGATAAACTGTGGTACATCCAGACCATGAATATTATTTAGCATTAAAAATAAATGAGCTATCGAGCCATAAAAAGACACGGAAGAAACTTAAATGCATATTACTAAGTAAAAGAAGCCAACCTGAAAAGGCTACATACTGTATAATTATAACAATATGATATTTTGGAAAAAGCAAAACCAGGGAGACAATAGAAAGATAGGTGGTTGCCAGGGGTTGGGGAGAGGGAAGGATGAATGGGCAGAGCTAAGAGGATGTTCAGGTCAGTGAAACTATTCTGTGTGGTACCATAATGGTGAATACAGGTCATTGTACATTTGCCAAACCCACAGAATATACAGCACCATGAGCAAACCCTGGCGTAAACTATGGACTTGGGTGATGATGTGCCAGTGTAGATGCATCAGTTTTAACAAATGCACCACTTTGGTGTGGGACACCAAGAATGTGGGAGGCTGTGCCAGTGCAGGGGCAAGGAGAACCTGGGAACTCTGTACTTTCTGTTCAATTTTGCTGTGAACCTAAACCTGCCCCCACAGTAGAAAAAGTCTACTTAAAAACAAAGATCAATATAATCTACCACATTAATAAAGGAGAAAAAGCAAATGATCACCTAAATAGATACACAAAATAAATATTTGATATTTGACTAAATGAAACACCCACTTAGGTTGAAAACTCTTCACAAAATAAAAACAAAAGAGGACTTTCCTGATTGATAAAGGGTAGCAACTGAAGTACCATAGTAGTGATCATTCAAAGTTAGTGGTTTCAATATCAGAGACTGACAGTGAGGCAAGGATATCTTTCAAGACAATTTCTATTCCATATTGTACAAGAGGTCTAGCTAGTGCTATAAGATAAGAAAAAATATAAGGATTAGATAGCAATTATTTACAGAAGATGAGATTTTGTATATGGAAAATTTTAAAACTATAAATTCTTAGAATAAATAAGTGACTTAGCAAGGCTTCTGGCTTCAAGATCAATATATGAAAATTATTTTCATCTCTATATACTAACACCAAAAAATAAGTAAATTAAATTGCCATAGCCTTTAAAAAATCATATACCTAGGAATAAATGGAATATGTATAAGAACTCTACACACAAACACATGCACGCACACACAATAAACTACTGAGCTTAAGACCTGAATAAGTGGGAGGATATTCCCAAGATCGTGGACTAGAAGACATCATATTGCAAACATGACAATTCTCCACAAATTGGCCTATTAATTTGAAGTGGTCTCGATCAAAATTTCATCATTTTTTCATTGTTGTTTCTGTTATTAAAACAGACAAAATGATTCCAAAATTTCTCTAAGGAGGTACAAAGAGCCAAGAATAACCAATATAGTACTGATCCATGACTAGATATTAGGCCTTATTATAATATAAAACTGTAGTCATTAAGAGATACAGGCATTGACCCAGAAGGGGAAAGTATACAAATGGAACAGACTAGAAAGTCCAGAACAAATTCACAGATACGTAGACAATTGATTTATAACAAAAGCAGTTGGAAATGAAAGGTCCTTTCATATTTCTTCATGAAAAAATAATTCTAGACCTCTTACCACATACCACACATGAAAATAAATGTCAGGTGTATTGCAGTTCTAAACGTGAATGCAAAATATAAGACTTCTAAAGGATCTAAAGGATAACAGAATAACTTCATGACCTTTGAGTAGACAAAGGTTTCTTAAATAGGACTTCTTTACTAGCTATAAAGAAAAAGACTAATACATTGGACTCCAGTGTTATGGAATACTATATAACGCTTAACAAGAACAACAAAAATCCCAAAATAAATATGCATACTATATGCTTCCATTTACGTAAAATTTAAAAGAAAGCAAAATTAATCCATAGCATCAGAAGTCTGAATGCTGCCTATCTTTGGAGAGGAAGTAGTGCCCAGGATGGGATATGAGAAAGTTTTGGTGGGGTGCCAGTAGCATTTTAATTTTTTTGTCTGGATGGTGATAGCTTATGATAATTTATAAGGTTGAATATTATCATTTGTGCTCTTTCTGTACATATGTCATAGTTCACTTTAAAAATTAAAAATAAATTGACAATTATCAAGTGAATACAAAGCACGTAGCACAGTACTAAGAACTCTTTCCCTTTTCATTGGTAGGATAAGGAGCACCTGAAAGACATGCTAATAAAACAGATATGAAAGAACAATTTTACTGTTTTGCTTTATGCAGATCAGAAAGAAATCAATTTAAAAATATATCAACAGGTGTGACCCAGGCTGTGATTGAAATAAGGCTACCAAATTGTATCTAGGGAGATCAAATTATTGATGCAATCTGTAGGTTCTCAGCTAGATAGAATTGAGCCAGATAGAAATATAATATGCTACCAAAATTAACCTGTATAAGGGAGTCAGGCAAGTTGAATACACAGAGTGGGACTGTCCATCTCATTAGTGAGTGAAACATGACCACAGGAGAAGCACTATGCTTCTTCCATCATAGGTGGTGCTTATGCACTGTATTGTCATTACCAAAAGATAGAAATGCAAGATGGGTAGTACAAACACACTTACCTACACCACATACATGCACACACACGTCCTCAATCATTCACTGACTATGAGCCAATGGGGTGCATGTCAGAGCACTGGCGAGGTGGAGTAGAATAGGAAGGATAGGTGTGTAGCCTCTAGCATGAAGGCAGAAGTATTATTATGATTATTTGATGATCTGAGGGATGGTTACACTCTGACACATGGACCTGCTAAGTATATCCCTTGAAGTTACATGTCAAAATTATCTATAAATACATAGAAGTGGTTTTTTGTTTTGTTTTGTTTTGTTTTTGGTGAGAGTTTCCATGATGTCAAGCACATCCTCCAAGGCATTGCTGACTCTCCACAAATCATAACCACTGGCTAGTACTTTGTCATTTACAAATTACTTTCACAAACATGATTTCTTTGAATCCCATTACTATCCTGTGCATAGGGCAACATGGTAGATAGTATCTTATTCTAAAGATTAGGATAAAATAGTTTAGAGACGTTAAATGACTTGTCCAAGGCCACATTATAAGTGGTAGAGCTGAAGGTTAAATTAAAGTATTACTCCTTTAAAAATCCCTGAACAATACTTGACACCTACCCATGCAAATCCCACCAGGGGCAGGAAAAACATGATTCCATTAGGTACTCCATTTCACTCTGGAGCAAGCGTCATTTTTACTACCCTCGGAGAGTCACAAATCTTCCCTTTCTGAAACTTCCATCCTAGCTCCACCTTCTAGAGTCCTGCTATATTAGTTCAACGCTTCGTCCTTGGGTCAAGCCACCATTTGGGTGGGTGAAGGTATGGTATGCTCCTCCCTAAGCCTCAGTATCTACCTGACACTGTGAGCGTTTGCATGTGATGCACAAATATAGCCTTGATAATAGAATGTAGTACAATGAACATTGTCTTCACAAAGCCCTCTCAGAGCCTGACTCTCAAAACATTAATACATATAAGCTGATTTAGAAGCCCAGTCTTACAATTTCCCTTCCACAAAGCCGTGTGCAGACTGCAGCCAGATTTAGGATTCCTCAAGGAGAAGCCAATAGAACAAGACATGGCGTCAGCCTTCACAAAGCCTGTGTCAGCGCATCTCGCGCATGCCGGAACATGTGGCATGCTGAGCTGAGATGTGCAGGAAAGGACAGCCGGGCTGACAAAGTGTGGGAAGCATATGGCACGGGTGGGGCCCATAGCTGTGTCAGGAATGCACGCACATATGGTGACGATAATGTGCATGGGATATTATCCTTAATCTTTCTTTCTCAGAAAAATTGTTGTACACACAAACACACCCCAGCCAAAAATTAGAGAATGTCAATTTGGAAACTGGTATTAGATATCATCTAGTCCAACTCCTACATTCTATAGAAGAAACTGAAGCCCAGAATGTGTGGGACAGAACATATTCTGGGTCACACAAAGAAACCCAGGAGCTAGAATGTTAGACTCCTTATTCCCAGCGTAGAGCTCTTTTCTGTGCACCAAACTACTTCTCCATAAACGACAGCACCCAGCTTTGTCTCCCTTTCCCCAGATGGAACTGAGGCTCTTCTGAACAGAAAGCCCTGTGGCAGGTCTTACGGCATGATAAAGATGATTCAGACTCTGCACTGTCTGTACTTCAACACTTGGCTTTCAAACTTAAATGGAGCCCTGGGAGTTCCAAAAAGGAACAGACACCTGTCAGCTTTGGAAACGCAGAAGGTCCCCAGACCAATGTCTTTTTTTTTTTTTTTTCTTTCAGGATATTATGGGGATACAAACATTTTGGTTACATATAATGCCTTTGCCGCGCCCAAGCCAGGGCTACAAGCATGCCCTTCCCCCATACAGCGTGCTCCATATCCATTAATTGTGAGTTTACTCCCACCCCACCACCCCTCTCCCACCTGACCAGCTCATTCCTATCAGACCAATGTCTTGAAGACATGTGCAAGTGATCCCTCCAGCAAAGAAACAAGGTTGTCACAAAGGCAAAGACAGATGGTGCCACTTGCACTTCCCTTCCGACAGGCTCCCAGGAGGGAAGCACCTGGATTCAAGCAAAGAGAGTGGTGGATTCCACATGTTTTGTAGGATTCCTTCAGACCCTTAGCCAAAGAACCAAGGCTAAGAGATGCCCTCCTTTGCTTCCCACTCCGCTGCCTGACTGCAGATGCCTGTTTGCCTCACTAGTCTAAAGTCTCAAGTGCAAATGTGAGACTCCCTTCCCAGCCACTTTCCCAGTCCCATTTTTTATCCAGGCTGTTGATCTATTAATAGCAGTGACATTTAAAGCCCTCTCTGGCATCCATGGTGAGCTCAGTGAAGACTTTAAAGGGCCCATGGGTGGCTCAACCAGTTTTCTCAGGGCTACACATCTTGGACACAAAAGAGGAAAACACAGATGAATAAATGCCTTCCATTCTCTCTGGTGCTCAAGTCCTGCAAGCTGCCTTTCAAGGTCCTCTCGTACAGTGACGATAATGGTAGCCTTCCATGAGAACACCAATCAAAATTGTTCTCTCTCTTATCTGAGCTATAAGTCAATCTCTTAATTATGTTCTACTAAAAGCATATGATGGTTACCTAGCTTCTCTTATTCTTGCTTTATTCCTGAAATTCTGAGGTCTTCAACAAGCTATTTACTAATCTTTCAGAATGCAGATCAAATGTCACGCCCTCTGTGAAGGAGTCCTCAACACCACAACGAGAGAGTTCTTAGCTCTGCAGGGTTCTTGAGGGTCTAAGTTCACATGTGCATGGAATAGCACCCCTAGACTGTACTGCGACTGTCACGTTAATCTCAGCAGACACCTGTCTTCCCTACCATGCTAAACAGATTAATCACTGTCCATTTGTCTCTAGCCTAGGCCTAACACTCGGTAGGACTGCAGTAAATATTTGATGGGGGGGGAGCAGGGAGACAGGGACCACAAAATGTTGAGTACAGAGCTATGTTCAAACTGTATGTGCTCCAAAATCCCATGGCTTGCAGACTGACTGATTAACCCTACAACTATGAACCAGAAGAAGAAATAAGGTTAGGAGCCTTCTGTCCCAAATGCTTATATCAGAAGGGCCCACCATCTTTCTGAAGTACATAGAGGAGGTAGAGCCCTCCCCTCCCCATCTAAAAGCAGAAGAAAAGATAAAATGAACACCCAAGATTTGTTCCAGGCCAAGGATTACATAATTAGAGGAGCAAACCAGAAACTATGCAGCTGCAAGCACCTTTTCTTAACCAATACTCCAAAATAAAGCAAGATTTCATTTATTTTTCTCACGCTCTACTGCTGAATTTTTAATTCCAGGCCTCCAGCTGGTAAGTCAAACAAAATTTGGGAAACGTTCACAATTTTGAGAGAACTCAAAGGGTAATTTGGTCTCATCAAAACCAAACCAAACCATTGGCAAACAGAGGCTGGTGACTTGTAAATGCACCAGGAGATGTCCCAATGGTGCTTGAAGATTTTGCAAACATTCCCCATTCCCTCAGCAGATTTCTCACCAAGTAAAGGCCAGAGCCTCCATCTGCTTTCCATCACTGTCCCCACAATCGGTCTCTGGTGAGGCTCTGCCCCAGTTACATTTGCTATGTCGCCAAAGTGGCCCACCCGGAGAGAGCACAGGAAGATCCAGGACAAGCTTCCCAGCATGGTGCTGAGTTCCAGAGACTGTGCCCCTGCCAAGGGCGTGGTTCCATCCTCTTCCGTGAGCACCCTCACATTTTACTTCTACCTCCAGTTTTTACTCTTGGAGAATGGCCATGAGCACATGATAGTGAATGAGCTTTCAGATCCCACGATGGGCAACACAATGCAATGAAGAGAATTTTGGCCAGGGAAGTGGAATCTTATAACCTGAAGCACTTCAAAAATAGCGAAGTAGAACTATAGGAATGCTCCTTTTGGGAAATGATGTAGTTAACCTTAGGCAAATGCATTCAACCCAGGGAGTCCACGAAACATAACTGTAATGTGTGTGTAATCATCCTAATTATGCTGGATTTCTTTAATCACTTGCACAGACATGGCATTAGGCTTAGTTTGGCAGTTGAGATTCCAGCAAATGAAGCAGCTTTGGGAGATGCGTAAATCTGGATGCAATCTGGTCTGAACAACATAGACTATGGAGAGCTATCCTCGAGAAGGTGCCCTTCGTCCATCTCTGCCATGCAATACTGAAGTGACTTGGCATGTGGGCAAGAGGACAAACAGACTGCAAGTGATCCAGACATGTAATACTAAGATCAGTTAGCATTTTACTTTTAGTCTTTTCTAATGAAATAATACTCAATATGGCAAGATAGCTATGCATGAAAATTTCATCTCAGGATTATTGTTTGTGAAAATGGGAAAACCAGGTAAATGACTAACATCTCTTACATGGATTACATCTCTTGCTCCAAACCCCTACATGGTTTCCCTGCATCTACCCATGGACTGGAGCCAGAATGATCTTTCTAAGCCAATCTGATCTTTTAGCTCCTCCAGTTTAAAACTCCTTGGTGATTTTTCCAAGCTTCTATGACATAGTCCCTCCTCTTGAAGTTGACATGCCAAGTTCTTCATGATCTTGCCCCTATGCACCTCTGCTATCAGCTCCCTCATCACCTCCTTACTCTCCTCCTCCATAACAATGTCTGGCCAAATAAAGTTCAATGCCGTCAACATACCAATGTCAACATAGTATGGATGATGTCCTATGACCCATCATACATGGTGTTCCCCTAAGTTGAACTCTTCCCACCTTTCTCCCTGGCCAATTGTCAAACATTTGTCAGGTCTGAGCTTCAACGTCAACTTTTCCAGAAAGCCTTCCTTGATCCTTGCCTAGGACTGGATTCTGTGTTCCTTCAACTGCTCCCATAACTCTTCACATTCCTATAAATCTCTTATCACATTGGGTTACTAATGTAAATCCTTTTTGTAGACTCCATCCGTTGTGACAGCAGAAGTCCATTTTGCCTCCCAGTTTATTCTTAACATTGTGCCCAGCACATAGTAAGCACTTAATAAATGTTCATTTTAATGTTGCTATTACATATCAGGAAATGCTAAAGTAGATTATTACTAGACTAATTTAAATAGACTAGTATGAAGTCAACAAAAGTGAAATTCATGGATACTATATAACATAAAACCGTTTGTATTGTTTATTGAAAAAGCAAAATAAAAATGTACATTTTCAGTATAACAACTATATACCAAAATACATTCACAAAATATAGGCTAGAAATAAATTTAACACATTAGCAATGGGTTGTGTCTGGGTGTTGGAATTACGGGTAATTTTTTTCTCCCAATATTATTAATTTCTAAAATTCTGAAAAATAAACACTTTTAGAATATAAAATTTAAAAAATATAATGTTAATAATCTCTAACTACAAAATAAAATATTCTCATTGCAGAAAAACATAAACCATCAAAAAGCTCAAAGGAAAAGGCTACGAAAGTCACCTCTAATCTCACCACTACTGAGTTCAGTAAATGTCCAGCTACTTTGTGTGTTCGTGTGCATGTGTGTGTGTGAATGTTTACTTAAAAATCACCTGGACAACTGACAAAAGGAGGCAAGATGAACGAAACTACTAGACTATGAACTACAGGGTTTCCTTGGAGTCTCCAGATAGCAGTAACCACAGCAAATATTTCTTCTTTTTGTTTGCTTCTATCATTTGTTCATTCCTAAAACATTCCTTGAACTCCTACCACGTGCTAAATGCTGAACATCAGAACAGGGAGAAAATAAGCCCATGGTCTGGCGCTGTCTGTCCATGTTTATTACATGACTACTACACTAAGGGGATATGCAGATCACAAAAGGAAAGTGGTCAAGAGGGGAATTTCTTCACACAGGGAGTGAGGAGAGAAGGGGATGCCTAGCACCACAGATGGCAAGTAGAAGAAGGCCTGAGGCTTTCAACAGGAAAGAAGAACCCAGCAGAAACACAAGGAAAGCCAAACTTCAGAAGTAGTCTTTTAGTCCGCAAACATCACAGCTCTTATTTAGTCAAAATTATGTCAAATGAACAGGCAAACTCTGCCCTGGTGTCTAAAGGACCTAATCTGGCTTTTAGTTAAATATTGATAGGAATAATTTATATTTCTAAAACCATGTCCATGGGACATTTCCTTGAAGACATTTGGAGCTCTATCAATGAGAATCCTGCTTTTAAATAAACTCCACAAGGCTCAGAACTATGACTAGAGAACAGAACTGACCAAAGCTGCATGTTTTAAATAGTCACGTGATCATTAAAGGACCTTCCTGTAGTTCTACAAAGTCTCCACCAAACCCAGCTAGTGTCCAGTAGTCTCTGTTGACCAGGGATGTTCTCATCCCAACACTTAGATGACCAAACCCTTCTCAAGCCCAGACTCTTCATCAAACACAATTTCTGTGCATCTTCTCTTAGGATTTTGATTGCTACGGGTGCTGGGTAAAATAAAAAGCAGTAAGTTTTACTTGAGATAATACTGTTAGAAGCAGGGAAACTCGTATTCTTGCTATGATTTTAAAACTGTGTTCCCTTTCATCTGTAATATGGCAGAAAATGATTGACTAATTACATCTAAAGTTATAATCTAATCATATCAGCTCCAGCTCTGATTGTCTAAAATTCTATGTTTATCATATTGCCCTTCTTCATTGTGATGCCTTAAAGATCATACTTTAATTTAAAACAAAGGTTCTAACATAAGTACTCTTGTAAGTGTAGTTAAATGGAGAGATTGTCCTGGCCCACATGAATTAAGCTCAGCTATCTATCAGCAAGACAGAGCAGTGCAATCGAAACAACTCAGGATCTAAAGACAGACAGTTCTGACTTTCACTTGGTCACCTTCTAGCTATGGGATCTTGCACATGTCTCTTGTGTCTCTTTTTACTCATCTACAAAACTAAAAATGATCAGAAAATCTATTTTATAGGATTGCCGTGAGTTAAATAATGAAATAAAGGCTAGTTATTCTAATTTAAATCTCAGGGTTGAGACGGGCTTAGGAGTTATTTTGCATTGTATGAAAGCTGTGCCTAATAATGTCTAGCACATTCATTCTTCCTCCAAGTTCCCCTGTGAGCAGAGGGTGCGTGTTCCAAGTCCTCTGGAAGTTTTAGTGGCATCCCAAGCTCTGAAATTTTGATTGAATAAGAGAATCAATGAAAACATAGCAATTTAAAGTTTGTTAAATTATTTAAAAGCAAATAGAAATAGGATAAGACTGAGTCTTCCCATGCCTCGAGCACCTGGCAAGCAACTATTCTTTCCTTAAGACATACCAGCAACTCTGAGGATCTTCCCCTGCCTTGCTCCACTCTCCACCACAAAGCCAGGCTGAGTTGCACACTCCCTCTCCTGTGCACCCTCCACCTGCCACACACCTCTACAGTAACACCCAGTCCATGGTGTGGCATTCCTGTCTTTCCTACTGGCATATGAGCTTTTTGAGGCATGGAATGGATCTTATTTATGGGCATTCAGTGAGTGTTTTAGGATGTATGAAAGGATCAAAGGAGGAATGAATGGGTAGACGGTGAAGGAGGGAAGATGACTCAGTGAATTGTAGCTCACCTCTATAAAATTTTGAAAAATTCTTTCAGCCTTTCTGAGTTTTTGTAAACCTTAAAGCTTTTCTACCTTAAAAAATAGGTAGAAGCAAAAACCATCTCCAGGGACTCTTGAGCAGGTTCTGTGGATCCAATAATAATGGTTTCATGTTTTGCTTCACAAATCTGGTCCAGGCAAGTTACCTCTTTCACCAAATATGTCTTCTTTTAGAAGAGACATATCTACCCTTTCCATGATGGATGGAAGGGCACTTGACAATCCACCCTCAACCAACCCTGCATATCAATGGAGGGCAGATGTAATAGCCAACTCCACTCCCACGACAGCCACAGAAGCACAGCAAGGTGAGAAGATCCACTGTGATCACCTTTTAACCTTTCAAGGGAGCGGGGGAAGAAGTAAGCAACCAAAAGACCAGGAAATGGTGGAACATTCATCTTTAGAAAGTAAGATGCTCAACAAATATCTCTAACTGGCTACACAGCTCATTCCTACTTTGTTAATAAAACCCAAATGTGTCCCCATCCCACATCTCTGTGCCAGGTACTTAGCGTACAAGAAAACACAATGATTCATTAAAAGCCTTTTTATGATATTCACAACTCTCTCCTTACCACCTGATAATGTTAACAGTTTGTGGGTCATAGTGAGATCTAATGAAGATGTTACTAAAACCCTTACTCCCTTCCTGCCACAGAGCAGACAGTAAAAGAAGGCACCGCAATGTAAATCCCACCATGTTCCCTTTCCACACATCAAGCTAATACGGCAGGACATGTGGACTTGTGCACAGTCGTCCTTTCCAGAATGCCTTCCATACTTCCCAAACCCATCCACTCAGCACTTCTCCAGTCTTTAAATAAAGAACATATGCAGATGCAAATGAGCTCTAGGGGCTCTTCCTGTTCTTTCTCTTGTTTGATAATTTATAGGTTTTCCTCGCTGGTCAGTTAAGTAAAAGGACATTCATTCAGGGTGGAGAGCGCTTTTGGATTTTCCGATCATGTGATGAAATAATCATCTTTTTAAAATAAAGTTGGAAAAAGTTTGAAGTGCTCAAGTCATCCTCACAAATACAAATAATTTCGAGAGCTGGAGGGTCAGGGAAAACACGACGGAGAGGGAGTTGGTGGGAGAGAGAGGGAAAGACAGTGCGAGAGGAGAGGAGAAAAGATGAGGTCACAGGGGGCTGGGGAGACTATATGAACACATTATTTTTAAAGCTTAATCCCCTAAAGTTAAAATAGGGAGGACTCCATGAATGAATGAACAGAAACAAGCCATAGTGTGATTTCCCCTCACTGTTCTTCCTACCCTGTTTGGAGCCAGTTCTTTCCAGGTACAATTACAAACCCTTCCATGAGCTGTGAGCTCTGACTTCTGAAGTTCACTCCTGAATGACCATGAAAAGACACTGCTTTCAAAACCCAGCAGCCAATCACACCCTTAATCCAAAGAGAATCGCCCACTCAAGTTAAAATGATGACAAGTCTGGGTTCTTCAGCAGTTGTAGGAGCAGCATCTCATTGTTCCTGGCAGGGGTGGGTCTGCTTCTCCCCACCTTCTGGCCTCACCTGAACTATCTGAAAACACATCTGGGCACCACACCTCCCCTCAATGTCCTACGCAGCTTTTATTTCACCAAGTGACAAAGGCTGGCCGCAGGGATTAAAGGAGGCCAGAATACATTCCAGCCTCCTTTAGTACACATACTCAAGTCAGAAAGAAAACCCTGGAAGGAAACAGAAGCTTGTAGATTTCACAGAACCACCAGAGACCAAGATGGTCAGATGCCTGGGATCTTATGAGTCTGGGTCCCTGCCAATTGTGTTAGTTTTCTATTGCTGCTGTGATAAATTGCCACAAACAACCCAGCTTTATTATTTTACTAATCTAGAGGTCAGAAGTCCAAAAGGTATCTCACTGGGTTTAGAATCAAGGTGTCAGCTGGGCTGGTTCCTTCTGGAAAGAATACTTCACTTTTGCCTTTTCCAGCTTCTAGAAGCTGCCTGCCTTGTTTGGCTTATGGGCCCTTCCTCCACCTTCAAAGCACATCACGCCAACCTCTACTTCTGTTATAACATCCTTTTTCTATTAGTAGCCCTGCTGTTTCCCTTCTGTAAGGACCTTTGTGATGACATTGGGCCCACCCAGATAATCCAGGATAATCTCCCCATTTCTCAAGATCCTTCATTTAATCACCTCTGCAAAGTCTCTTTTACAATGTCAAAAGTGGAAAATTGCGGTTGTGTATGGCATGGCAAGAGAAGGCCTCTGCAGGAGGAGACTTTGGAGGAAAGACTTGAAGGAAGGGCAAGATTGAGCCACTGGGACACCCAGGGAAGAGTACGCCAGGCAGGGAACACAGCAAGGGCCCAGGCTGAGCAGGGAGCACACCCAGCCTGTTCCTGAACATCCTGGGGACCAGTGTGGCCACAGAAGAGTGAGCAAGGGGAGAGAGAGAGGTAGATGAGGTCAGAGAGGTCTCAGAGGGCCTCAAATACCATTTCAAGAACTTGGCTTTTATTCTAAGTAAAAGCCAGCAATTAAACAAGCACATTTAAGGTTGAAGATTTTTAGGGTTCCTTTTATTTTTATTTTTTTTTTATTTTGCTCACACACAGACATTTAAAAAATAGCTGCTAAATGCTTCTTTTGGGGAATGTGAAACACTCATAATAATAATAAAAAAGTGCCTTGGGCTTTCTTACAACTGGATACATCAAAGGGTTTTCACTAGTAATTTGGGGAGCGTCCGCCTCTGGGTGCCACTGCTGTGATTTCAAAATAGAATTATCTCGTGCTATGTGATTTCTTGAATCATTAGTTTTCCATTTTCTCTTCCTCTTTTCTTTTGGTTCCATTTTTTTAAGTCCAGCACTAGTATATGCAAGAAGTTTAACAAAAATGAAAAAAGGTGACTCCTGGGCAGTCGGCTGAAGGGGGAACTGCAGAAGAAGGAAAGAAACAGCCTCTTGCCTGGACTCAGACAGGACCCAGACATCCTGCGTCTGTTTAATCCATGGTGAGTGGGGGCCGGTCAGGGATGATGGGAATATCCTAGGGAAGAGACGCAGGGCCAGGGAGGAAATTAGGAAAAGAGAGCTCTTCAGCAGACTCCTTCACTTGGATTTATTTAACCCTTTCACTGCATCACAGGCCTAGAATGAGGGCATTTTTGCCACACACACAGGAGTTCTTAGCCATGAAGCACAACCATCATGAACAAAATAGAACCCAGGGCCCACCCCTTTAATTACTTGGCTGACAGCAAGCTGAAACTCTTCAAAATTATAATTATCAACAATTCTAACTCATTATGCACTGAATGGTACTTATCTCTGAAGATTAATAATTTTAGCATTAGCAAGGAAAAATAACAAAATTACTTAATTTTCTTCTCAGCTAAAGCCCCAAATTTTTAAAGGAACAGCCCATAGGTAGAGAGCCAGAGATGTGCCACCTGGCCTGAGGGGCTTCCTGGATTAGTGTCCACAGAATGGGCACACAGACAGGTGGGCGCAGGGGCTCTGGAATTAGTACCATGCCCGCTGGGCCCTCTCACCTGCCCTTCCCACCTCTCACTT
>RJWJ010038465.1:0-14981 GCA_004363605.1 Indri indri
CAACAGGCTAAAAAAGAAAAATTATATGATCATATTGACAGATGCAGAAAAAGAATTTGACATAATCCAGCACTCATTTACTATTTAAAAAAAACTTTCACAAAACTAGAAATAGAAGAGAACGTCCTTGAGAAAGAATATCTACAAAAAAACCTGCAGCCAACATCGTACTTCATGGTGAAAAACTAGATATTTTCCTTCTAAGATCAGGAACAAGGCAAGAATATCTGCTCTCACCATTCCTATTCAACATTGCACTGGAAATCTAGTTAATTAAAAGAAAATAAACAAGAAAAACATATATTAAAAGGTATACAGACTGGGAAAGGGGAAATAAAACTGTCTCTTTTTTTTGCAGATGACGGCATGATTCTATGTAAAAAAATACCAAAGAATCAACAAAAATACATACTTCTGGAATGAATAAGCAATAATAGCAAGGTTGTGGGTTACAAGGTCAATATATAAAAGTCAATTGCTTTCTATATATTAAGGATGAACAATTAGAATTTGAAAGTAAAAACACACCACCAGTTACCTTAGCAACAAAAAAGAAGAAAAAGTACTTAGAGGTGTAAATCTAATAAAATACATATAAACTATATATAAGGAAAACTGTAAAATTCAAATGCAAAAAAATAAAAGAACTAAATAAATGGAAATTTATTTCATTTTTGTGGATAAGAGCACTCAATGCTGTCAAGATGTCAGTTCTTCCCAATGTGACCTATAGATTCAAGGCAATCCCAGTCACAATCCCAGCAAATGATTTTGTGTATATCAGAAAACCTGATTCTAAAGATGGGAAGACAAAAGACCCAGAATACCCAACACAGTATTTAAAAAGAATAATGTTGAAGGACTGACACTACCAGACTTTGACACTTACTATAAAGCTACAGTAATCACGGCAATGTGGTTTTAGCAAAAGAATAGAGATAAGTAGATCATTGGAACATATTAAAAAGCCTAGAAATAGAGCCACAATTATAGTCAGTTGATCCTTTACAAAGAAGCAAAAGCAATTCAACGCAGAAAAAATAGTCTTTTCAACAAATGATGCTGAAACATTTGGACAGTCACATGCAAATAAATAATTCTAGGCACAGACCTTACACCTTTCAAAACAACAACAATAGCAACAACACAAAAAACAAACAAAAACAAAACAAAAAACAACCAAAAAAAAAAAAAAAAACCTAACGTTTATTAAGTATGAAATGTCCGATATCCTTTACTAAGTTTGACAGTTGATATCTCTGACATTTCACTTTGACACTTCTTGTTTTATTTTTATGGTGAAGGTACATCCTCTGTCTTGGAAATGCATGTTTTGGCTTGTGATTATCCATCAAAAATTTTTTTAAAGCAATTTTTGTAAAACCATAGATAAGTCAAAAATTTGTGTTATTTTCAAATATGAGTTCCATTGTGAAACCAATGCAGCACAGACAGCTCGAAATATCAACAAAGTGTTTGGGAAAGATGTGGCTAATGAAGGCACAACATGTCAATAGTTCAAGAAGTTCTGTTGTGGTGATTTTAATCTTGAAAATGAGCCACGTGGGCAATCTGAGACCAAGGTGGATAATGAGCTGAAAGCTGTAGTGGAAGTGAATCCATCTCAACCTATGTGTGAATTAGCAGCAAGGTTTGATGTTACTATTCCAACAATATTGGACCATTGGAAACAAATGGCCAAGGTAAAGAAGCTGGATAGATGGGTACCACATGAAATAAATGAGCATCAGAAGAGAAATTGCCTCAAAGCTCTCCTTTCTTTGCTATCACGACATAAAGGTGAACCATTTCCACACTGTATTGTTACATGTGATGAAAATTGGATTCCTGTAGACAATTGCAAGCATTCAGCACAATGGTTGGATACAAATGAAGTGCCAAAACACAGTCCAAAACTGAATATTCATCAAAAAAAGCTAATGATATCTGTTTGGTGGTCCAGTGCTGGAATTATCTACTACAGCTTCATAAAACCTGGTCAACTGATTACAGTGGATGTCTACTGCAACCAATTGGATGAAATGATGAGGATGCTTGCGATTAAGCAGCTGAGATTGGTCAACAGAGACAGGCCAGTCCTCTTGCAAGGCAATGCTCGACCACATGTCGCACAAACAACACTGCCCAAACTACCGAGGCTGAACCTGGAAACTCTCGGTCATCTACCGTATTCACCAGAACTTGCACCAACTGACTACTACTTCTTCCAGGTTTTGGACCACTTCTTGCAAGAAAAAATGTTAATTCTCAACAAGCTGTGGAAAACACCTTTCGCGATTTCATCACCACTCACTTTCCAGGATTCTTTGCTGCTGGCACAAACAAGCTGCTGTTAAGATGGCAAAACTGTGTCCACAGTTTAGGCACATACTTTGATTAATTGTACTGCTTTTTGCTTGAGATATATAATAAACTAAATTTTTTATTTGAAATCGAACATTTCATATTTAATGACCTAATATTTTTTCCCCCTGTTTGTGTTTGTTTAAATAATTTTTGTAGAGTAGAAGATGCTTCTGGTGCCTCAGATCATATTCCCACAGCCCTAGGTCTGATTTCAATATTATTAATATTTGTGTTGGAAAGTTCTATATAAACTTGGACTCACTTCAGTAATTTCATTAATAGAGTTTCTAATGTTGGTCTAACCTTGCGTTCCAGGAACAAATCCCCCTTATATATATTACTTTCATGTCTGGTTTCAATGTCTAATCTTTTGTTGAGGACTTTGTGCATTTCAGATCATGTTTGAGGTTGTTTTTAATTTTCCCTTCCCTGTCCTTGTCCAGCTTTTCTATCAAGGTTATGCTTCTTTTGGACTCCAAAACAGTTCACGCAGGAGTGGAATTGTCTATTCCTTGAATGTGTCTGTGAATTCAACTGCAGAACTGTCTGGGCCTGATATTTTATGTGTGGAAAATTTCAAATTAATGATTATATTTTATTAGTTATTATTACATCATTCCGTTTTTCTGGTTCTTCCTTGAGTCAGTTTTGGTAAATTCTATGTTTTTGAGAAGTTATTCATTTCATCCAAATGTGTCGGCGTAGTCCTAATATCCTCTCATCCTCTTAATGTCTACAGCACTCACGGTGAGGTACCATTTTTCATTCCTGCTGTCAGTTACCCTGTCTGCAACCCTTCCTTCCTCCTCCCCTGCCTCTCTCATTCTAATTTTCTTTCTTTTTCATCAGTCTTGCCAGAGGTTTGTGAATTTTGTTAGTCGGTTTGGAAAACCTACTTTTTGCATAATTGATTGTCTTGATTGTATCTTTGCCTTGTATTTCATTCATTCTTGTTCTTATCTTTATTATTTCCTTCTATTTCACATAAGTTTATTGTTGTTTTACTGACTTCTTAAATTGGATGCTATGCTTTCTTTTCAGAATTGCTTCATATGAAATGTGTGCATTTTTAAAGTCATAACCTTAGAAATGCCATTCTACCACTTTTGCAATGACCCCGGAGTTTTAATAAGCAGCATTTCATTACTTTTAAACTCTTTCCTAATTTCCATTTTTTCTTTGACCTATGAATTACCTAGTAAATAATATGTTATCCATAGATCAAGTGTGACAATTGTCTTGGTCAAATCTCTGATCTTACCAGTTGTTAGTGTTAGTATGGTAAAAATCTAATATTGTGACGCTAGACAATGGATTTAAAATGTTAAATTTAAAGTTATATTTTTGGGTGATTACAAATATAAAATAGTTATATCTTCTTGGTAAATTGATATTTTTGCCTATGTGTCATGATCCTTTAGCTTTGAATGTATCTTGCCTGAGAGTAATATACCTAACCGGCTCTCTTTGGGTTAGTATTTGCCTGGTATATTTCTTTTGCATATTTTCTTGTTTAATTTCAACTTTTCTATGTTTTCATGTTTTAGATGTGTCACTTATGCAATAAGTAACTGGACTAAAACAATACAGTACAACTTTTTTATTCTGAACAGTTCATTTACATTGATTATAATCACTGTGCTTTATTTCTGTTCTCCTTTTTTTAACTTTTTATTTGTCTCACTTTCCCATTTCTTCTCTCTCTCTCTTTTTAATTTATTGCATTTTTCATTCCACTGGATTGAAAGGAGCATATTCAGTTTTCATTCTTTTAGTGATCACACTGGAAATTTTAACCTCCATATTTAACCTAATAATGATCAATGTTAATAAGCATCTTTATGCTCTTCTCAGACAATACAATGACCCCAAAATGCTTTAACCTCATTTCTTCCCTCCAAATGGGTCTTCACATTTATATTTTCTCCTATCCTGTGTGTTTTTTCAGTATCTTGATAACATTTGATGCAAAAAATTTTTAATTTCAATGAAGTCCAATTTATCTATTTTTTCTTTTTTGTCTGTGCTTTTGGTGACATGTTTAAGAAACTGTTACCAAATCCTATGCCATGCATATTTGTCCATATGTTTTATTCTAAGAGTTTTTATAGTTTTAGCTCTTATATTTATGCTGTTGATCCATGTTGAGTTATTGTCTGTATATAGTATGGGGAAGAGGTCCAACTTGATTCTTTTGCATGGAGTTTCCCAGCACCATTGTTGAAAAGACTATTTTTCTCCCATTAAATAGACCTGTCAGTCTTGCTAAAAATCAGTTGGCCATAGAAGTATGGGTTTATTTCTGAAATCTCAACTCTATTTCATTGGTCCATGTGTTTATCCTCATGCCAGGAACACACTGTGTTGATTGCTGTGCCTTTAGAATGAGTTTTGAAATCAGAAAGTGTGAGTTCTCCAACTTTTTTATTCTTTTGCAAGGCTGTTGGCAATTTGTGGCCTCATGCAATTCCATATGAATTTGAGGATTGTCTTTTCCATTTCTGCAAAAAAGCTTGTTGTGATTTTGATAGGGATTACATTGAATCTGTAGGTAACTTTAGATAGTACTGACATCTTAACAATATTAAGTCTTCCTATTCATGAATGCAGTGTGTCTTCCCATTTACTTAGACCTTTAATTTCTTTCAGCAATGTTTTAAAATTTTCATTGTACAGGTCTTTCATTTTCTTGGTTAAATTTATTCCTAGGGATCTTATTCTTTTACATGTTGTTATAAATTGAATTGCTTTCTTAATTTTTTTGAAGTGTTTATTACAGACATATAAAGACACAATTTATGTTTGTGTGTTTATCTTGGACTTTGCAATTTTGATGAATTCATTTATTCGGTCTGGTAGCTTTTTTCAGTTTTTTTTGTTTGTTTGTTTGGATTTTCTATGTATAGGATCATGTCATCTGCTAAAAGATAAATCTTTACTTTTTACTTTCCAATTTGGGTGCCTGTTATTTCTTTTTGTTTTCTAATTTCTTTGTCAAGAAATTAAAATACAATGTTGAAAAGAATTAGTGAATATCAGTATCCTTGTCTCCTTGTCTTATTCCTGATTATAAGGGGAAAGATTCCAGTCTTTCACTGTTGACTATGAATTTAGCTGCCGGATTTTTATGTGCAGGAAGTTCCATTTTATTTTGAGTCTTCTGACTGCTTTTATCTTGAAAGGGTATTGGATTTTGACAATGTCTTATTTACATCAATTGAGATGACAATGTATCTTTTCCTTCATTCGAAGAATGTGATATATTACATTAATTTTCATATGTTGAACCAACCTTGCTGTCCTCAAATAAATTCCATTTGGTCACGGTGTATTGTCCTTTTAACATGCTGTTGGATTCAGTTTTCAAGTATTTTGTTGAGAATTTTTCTGCATCTATATTTATAAGACATACTGATTTGTAATTTTCTTTATTTGCGATGTCTTTTCTTAGGTTTGTTATCAGGGTAATGTTACCCCCATAGAATGAATAAGAAGTTTTACTTCCTCTTCAATTTTTTTGAGAGGAATTGGTATAGTTCTTCTTTAAATATTTGGTAGAATTTACTAGCAGTAAAACTATCTTGTCCTGGACTTTTCTTCATTGGGAAGTTTTTTTTTTTCTATTACTGATTGAATCTCTTTACTTCTCACAGGTCTGTTAAGATTTTTCTATTTCTTCTCAAGTCAGTTTAGGTAATTTGTGTGATTCTAGGAATGTTCCCATTTCAACTACATTATTTAACTTGTTGGTGCACAATTGTTCACAGTATTCTTTTATGACTCTTTTTATTTTTGTAGGGTTGGTACAATGGCTTCACTTTTATTTCTTCCTTTAGTTATTTGTGACTAACTAGTTATTTGTTATTTGTTTAGTTATTTATGAGTTCAGCTAAAAGTTTGTCAGTTTTCTTGATCTTTTCAAGAAACTACTTTTGGTTCCATTGATTCTATTTTTTTATTCTCTGTTTTATTTATCTTTAGTCTATTCTTCATTATTTTATTTGTTCTAGCTTTGGGTTTAGTTTGTTTTTCTTTTTATAGTTCCTCAAGTTGTAAAGTTAGGTTATTGATTTCAGATCTTTCTTCCTTTACAATGTGGGCATTTCTAGCCCTAAAGTTTCCTCTGAGCATCACCTTCACCGCATCCCATAGTTGTGGCTTGTTGTGCACCCATTTCATTCACCTCTAACTATGTTCTAGTTTCCTTTTTGTGTTTTTTTCCTTTGTCTGGTTTAAGAGTGTTGCTTAATTTCCACATTTGTGAATTTTCCAATTTTCCTTTCATTACTGATTTCTGGCTACCTTCCATTGTGTTCAGAGGAGAAACTGTATCATTTTAATCTTTTAAGGTTTACTGAGGTTATTTTTGTGATCTTGTATTTTCTAACCTAGAGAATATTCCAAGTGCACTTGAAAAGAATGTGCATTCTGCTGCTGTTTGGTGGAGTGCTCCATGCATGTCTGTTGTGTCTAGTTGCTTCATAGCGCTATTCAAGTCCTCTATTTTGTTATTGGTCCTCAGTCTAGATGTGCTATTTGGCACTGAAAGTGATGTTTTGAAGTTTCCAAACTTATCTCCAACCACTTCACATTTTCTGTTTGGTTTTTGCTTTTCCCCTGTTATGGTTCTAGATTATGTTTCTTTTTATCTGTCACGTTTGGGATTTAATGGGCTACCTGAGTCTGTTTTCCTCTTTGTGCTTCAGTCTGTATAATTTCTTCAATCCTTCTGCCCGTTTATCTAATTTTCTTTTTTGCTGTGTCTAAGCTGCTGTTTAATCATTGAGATTCAAGTCTCCCTTATTCACTTTTTTCATTCTCCCAGTACTATTAAGTTATTTTAAAAATTCCTGGTCAATATTGATAGTTTTTTATTTCTTTCCCATTCTATCACAACACCCCTTTGTATCTTTAAATATGTTAAATGTATTTATCCTACATTTGTATCTGATAATCGTAACATCACCAGCCTTTGTGAGTCTGACTCCATGATTTGTTTTGTTAATGCTTGCTCAGCTTGTTCCCTTTTAGGTTTGTGTGTGTGTGTGTGTGTGTGTGTGTGTGTGTGTGTAGGAGGGAGAGAGAGAGAGACAGACAGAGAGAGAGAGAGAGGAAGAGAGGGGGACTCATGTTTCCTGGACTTCTATCTGTGTGAATTCTTTGAGGACTATTTTTAAAGAGAATTCATTTAAAGGAGAATTTTCTTTGCTACTGCAAGGTGCCCATGTGTATCCACCAACTTAAGATACCTTTTAGGTAATTTTTGGCTTCGTATTTTTTATATACCACATGGGGGTATAAGGTTAGACCCATACCCACAGGAAATGCAGGCTTGTGGTTAGGAATTCTCAGGGTAGAATTACTTTTCCAACCCTTCTCAGATTCGATATCAACTTAGGCTCAACTTATCCATACTCCCTCCTAAGCAACAGGACAGAGGGAGGAAGTCTTGGCTCATTCTTTTAGGGTTTCAGGGTCCTGGCTTTTTCAGGGGTCTCCAGCATCACTTTCTATCCTCCTAGAGCCCCAGACTTTCCACCCTGCCCCCGTGGACATGGTATCATCCTGCCTGCAACCACTGGGATAGGCAGAGGCAACAGAGCATACCTGACTTCAGTTGTCCCTCACTTCGCTGTATTTGCACATTCTCGTCATTTCCGGTTTAGCATTTTTCACCACCAAAGAGTCTGCTGGACACTCGCTCAGCCTGAGTGGGATGGTCTTTTCAGGCACACAGCTCTGCACTGCAATTTTTAAGACACATTGGCTTGTATTCAACAGGCAGCATAGAATAGCTACACTCAAGGGAATCTCTTGCCTTCCAATCTCGGTTTGGCACATTAAAGATGTTTCAAATATTTTCTCCCAGTATTTTTAGGTATGCCATAAGCAAAAGCTTGCTTTTCTACATATGAATGGGAAAACCAAAAGAAGGCAGTTTGCAGAGAGACAAGATTGTAGAGAAGAAGGGGAGAAAGGAGAAAGAAGATAAGAAAAGGAGAATAAAAAGGAGAAGAAAGAAAAAGCAAAGGGACTAAGTAGGAAGAGGAGGAAGGATAAAAGAAAGATACAAGGATAAATGAAGTAGAACAGAGAAGAACACAAGTGAGAGATAGAAGGTGAATTCTTCTTGAGTTCCCCAGAGAATGCCAAGCTCTTACTCCTGGGACTGATGCATTCCTGCCATTGGGATTTAGGAAGTGCCTTGGGTCCTTAGTTATTTTTCACTCATCTCAACTTCCATTATTTCCCCCAAAGGGTCTTCTGGATACTCCATCAACTCACTTTTAAAACCAGGGACTGGCCGTCTCTTCCGGCATGTGATCTCTCTGCTCTGCCTGTTTGGACACACGGAACTGTATTCAGCAGGAAGCGTGGCTATCCAAGCCCAGGCCACAGGGTATAATCTCAAAGTTGTCAATAGCTCAACTGAAAAACAATATTCAGTGAAGATTGCTTAAAGGATGTCTACTGTTTCAGTTCTAAATTTTTACCCCTGCATTAGGCCGTAACTAAAGAAAATTAAAGGTACACATGGCATCATTCTGGTTCCTTCTGCTGATTATTTTACTACATATCATTTTGATTTGATGGTACAAATTTATACTGATGCTTGTTATAAGAAATGGGTCTATGTGGCTTATGGGTGCCTTGCTTATTGTTATAGTTCAGTTATATCCCCCCTAAATTGATATGTTGGTGCCCTAACCCCCAGAACCTCAGACTGTGACTGTATTTGGAGAAAGAATCTATAAAAATGTGATGAAGTTGAAAGGAGGTCCTTAGAGTGGGCTCTAATCCAGTAGGACTGGAATCCTTATAAGGAGAGAAATTAGGACACAGACATCTACAGAGGGGAAGACAGGGAGATGACTGCCCTCTACAAGGCAAGGAAAGAGGGAGCCTCAGAAGAAACTGACTCTGATGACAACTTGATCTCAGACTTCCAGTCTCCAGAAATGTGAAAAAATAAATTTCTGTTGTTCAAGCCCCGCCCTGCAGTGTTTTGTTATGGCAGCCCTAGCTGACTAGTACAGTACAAATCAATCCACTGCTCTAGGGGGTGGGTTTTGACTGATCCTTGTCAATTAGGATATTCACATTCCTGTGAAAACAGTGTCTGGTTTATTTGTGAGCAGCAGATTGAGTGCCTGGTCTCAGTCTTCACCTGTCTTTTCCCCCTTGTCATGGCTTCATTATGGGCAGAGTGTACTCTCATGACCCTTGATTTTGGTCTTGGTCATGTGAGTTGCTTTCGCCAGTGGCATGTGGGCATAATTAACATTGTGCCAGTTTCAAGCATAGACCTTAAGAGGCTTTCTGTGTTTCTGGTTCCCCTCTTACACCCCTGTCATTTCTTTTTCTTTTCTTTTTTTTTGGAGATAGGGTCTTGCTCTGTTGCCTGGGCTGGAATGCCGTGGGGTCATCCTAGCTCACAAAAACCTCAAACTCCTGGTTTCAAGCAGTCCTTTTGCCTCAGCCTCCCAAGTAGCTGGGACTATAGGCATGCGCCACCACATCCATCTAATTTTTTCTATTTTTAGTAGAGATGGGGTCTCGCTCTTGTGCAGGCTGGTCTTGAACTCTTGACCTCAAGCAATCCTCCCGCTTAGGCCTCTCAGAGTGCTAGGATTACAGGTGTGAGCCACCACACCCGGCCTACCGCTGTCATTTCTGTGACAGTCAGAAGAACATGACTCAGCTTGCTAACCCCACATCCAAGGGGAAAGAGAGACATGTGAGCAGAGGGTCCCCAACCTGAAGGAGAGCCTCCCAGTCTACCTGAGCCAGAATCAGGCAACTCCCACCCAACCTTCAGACATGTGAAGGAACCCAGATGACATCAGCAGAGGTGCCTCTTGACAACCTTCAGACACATGAGGAATGCTTACTGTTAAATGGCACCAGGATTCTGCAGGTATCATGCAGCATTTTTTGGCAATAGTTAACTGGCACAATGAAAATGTGGCTTGAGATTGTTTAACCAAGATGGAAGCCAAAGATGTTTGTTCAGTGTTGGGAGAGTTATTCTTTCTCTCTGAGGGAGTGCATAGCCTGGATGTTTGGGGAAACCATCTTTTGCCTGGGTTGTAGATGAAACTAAGAAGATAGAACAGAGACATGAAAGGAATCTGTATTCTTATGGATGTTGAGTCATGGGATCAAATCAAACATTAAGGCTGGGACTACTCTGAAATTCCCAGTTATACAGGCATTTAAATCATTTAAACTCATGTGATTTAGATTTTCCATTATTTCAAACATACAGATGGAAGACTTCTGGTTTCAGTTCCAACATATAGAGAGCTTAGCAATGATCACTCTTGTCCTTACCACAAGAAAAATGCTGAACAAATAAATTTTCTTGGATCCACCAAAAATTCAAGATTAGAGGGTGACCCACCACCCCAAAATCTGGAGAGAAGGGTGAACAGAACAGAGAGAATCTGCTTACCTGGAGCAGAAGCTGCTGGAGCCATAAATGGGTTGAAACATTTAAATAGCAATTTTGATAAATTACTGGAAACTGAGTAGGAACTAACCAACAGTGAGAAACTCTTGGGTTCTGTGGCCTTAGGGGGATGCCCACACTTTCATGAATTTACATCTGGGAGACCCCCAGGCTCTGTGGTGTAGAGACAAGAAAGATCTCTTCACAGCTTTGGCAGGGAGAGAGGAAGAGTAGCCATTATGGACCTGGAGAGTCCATAACGAATGGTTATGTTCCACAGGGAAGGATTTTACCAGAACCTGATGGGAGGGGAAAAGCTAAGAAGCACTTGTAAAGGTCACAGTGGATAGAGCCTACCAAAAGATAGATTTAATCTACAGTTACAGCATACTTCCTCTTCCTCACACCTTCCCACCACATCAAGAGGGCATTACTGTAATAACATTGAATTACAGCTGAAAGAGCTGCAAGGCACAAACTCTATTTAAGGAGCCCAGAGGCAACAGAGAGCTCCAAAGGCAATAGGGAGACAAAAATGAAAACATCAGGCAAACCTGAAGCCTCCGACATCTACAGTAACAGCAAACTTTAGACACAGCCCAACTCCTAGACAGATTTACATAAAACCTCCCACCAAGGCTATTACCTCCTTTCTTATTACCCCAATACATCACGTCTGGCTTTCATTAAAAAATTATAAAGCATGCTAAAAAGGAAGAAAAACACAGCCTGAAGAGAAAAAGGAAGCATCAGAACCAGACTCAGATATGACACAGATTTTGAAATGATCCAACCGTGAATTTCCAATACAGCCATACCTTGGAGATACTGCAGATCTGGCTCCAAACCACTGCAATAAAGCAAATATTGTAATAAAGATAGTCACTGAAATTGTTTCGTTTTCCAGTGCATATAAAAATTATCTTCACCCTATGTAGTCTATGAAGTGTGCAACAGACTTGTGTCTCAAAACGTATATACCTTAATTTAAAAATACTTTATCACTAAAAAAAATGCTAACAATTATCTGAGCCTTCAGCAAGTTGTAATCTTTTTGCTATGGAGGGTCTTGCTTGCCTGGGTGTTGATGGTTGTTGATTCATCAGTGTGGTGGTTGCCAAAAGTTCAGGCGGTTGTGGCAATTTCTTAAAACAATGGTGTTTGCTGCATCAATTGACTCTTCCTTTCATGAAAGATTTCTCTGTAGCATGCAATACTGTTTGATAGTATTTTCCCCACAATAGAACTTCTTTAAAAATTGAAGTCTCCTCTCAAACCTTGCTGCTGCTTTATCAACTAAATTTATGTAATATCCCAAATCCTTTGTTGTTATTTCAACAACGTTCATAGCTCCTTCACCAGGAGTGGATTCCATCTCAAGAAACCACTTTCTTTGCTCATCCATAAGAAGCAACTCGTCATCCATTCAAGTTTTATCATGAGTTTGCAGTAATTCAGTCACATCTTCAGGCTCCACCTCTAATTCTAGTTCTCTTGCTATTTCCACCACATCTGCAGTGACTTCCTCCCCTGAATTTTTGAATCCCTCAAAGTCATCCATGAGGGTTGGAATCAACTTCTTCCAACTCCTGCGAATGTTGATATTTTGACTTCTTCCCATGAATCATGAATGTTCTTAATGGCATCTAAAATGGTGAATCCTTTCCAGAAGATTTTCAATGTATTTTGACCAGATCCATCAGAGGAATCACTATCTATGGCAGCGATAGCCTTATGAAACTTACTTCTTAAATAATAAAACTCGAAAGTTGAAATTTCTCCTTGATCCATGGGATGTAGATTGGATGTTGTGTTAGCAGGCATGAAAACAACATTAATCTCCTTGTACATCTCCATCAGAGGTCTTGGGTGACCAGGTGCATTGCTGATGAGCAGTAATATTTTAAAAGGAATCTTTCTTTTCTGAGGAGTAGGTCTGAACGGTGGGCTTAAAATATTCAGTAAATTATGCTGTAAATGGATATGCTGTCGTCTAGTGTTCATTGTTGCATTTATAGAGCACAGGCAGAGTAGATTTAGCATAGTTCTCAAGGGCCCTAGGATTTTCAGAATGACAAATGGCTTCAATTTAAAGTCAATAGCTGCATTAGCCCCTAACTAGACTTAGCTTGTTCTTTGAAGCTCTGAAGCCAGGCATTGACTTCTCTCTAGCTATGAAAGTCCTAGATGGCATCTTTTTCCAATAGAAGGCTGTTTCATCTACATAGAAAATCTGTTGTTTAGTGTAGCCACCTTCATCAATGATCTTAGCTAGATCTTCTGGATAACTTGCTGCAGCTTCTACACCAGTACTCACAGCTTCACCTTGTATTTTATGTTATAGAGGTGGCTTCTTTCCTTAAACTTCATGAACCAACCTCTACTAGCTTTAGACTTTTCTTCTGCAGCTTCCTCACCTCTCTCAACTTTCATAGAATCGAACAGAGTTAGGGCCTTGCTCTGGATTAGGTTTTGGCTTAAGGGAATGTTGTGGCTGATTTGATCTTCTATCCAGACCACTCAAACTTTCTCCATATCAGCAACAAGCCTGAGTTCATATGTTCACTGGAGTAGCACTTTTAATTTCCTTCAAGAATGTTTCCTTCACATTCACAAGTTGGTTAACCATTTGGTATAAGAGGCCTAGCTTTTTGCCTATCTCAGCTTTTAACATGCCTTCCTCACTAAGCTTAATCATTTCTAGTTTTTTATTTAATGTGAGAGATGTGCGACTCTTTCCTTCCCTTGAACACTTGAACCAATGTATAGCTATTATATTAGTCTAATTTCAATATTGTTGTGTCTCAAAGAGAAAAAGGCCTGAAGAGAGGGAGAGAAATGGGGGAACATCCAGTCAGTGGAGCAGTAAGAACACACAACATTTACTGATTAAGTTCACTATCTCATATGGGTGTGGTTCGTGGTACCCCAAAACAATTACAATAGTAACGTCAAAGATTACTGATCACAGATCACCACAAAAGATATAATAATAATGAAAAAGTTTCCAATATTGTGAGATTACTAAAATGTGACACAAAGACACAAAGTGAGCACATGCTGCTAGAAAAATGAGGCTGGTAGACTTGCTTGATTCAAGGTTGCTACGAACCTTCAATTTGTAAAGAATGCGATACCTGCAAAGCACAATAAAGTGAAGCACAATAAAATGAGGTAAGCCTGTATGATCAGCTCTATTTAGCCTTTCTACAATGTATGCATATTTCAAAACAACATGTACGTGGATAAATATATATATTTTGTGTCAATTTAAAACATCATATTCATACACCATAAATAAATACAATTTTTATTTGTTAATTATACCTCAATATAGCTTGGAAAAAATAACTATAATTAATATGTTAGGAGCTGTCATGGAAAAAGTAGATAACATGCAAGAACAGATAGGTAACATAAGGAGAGAGATGGAAACTCTAAAAAATAAACAAAAGAAAATCCTACAAATCCAAAGCACAGTAACAGAAATGAAGACAGCCTTCATCGGGGTCATCAGTACAGTCAGCACAGAGAGTTTGAGGAGATTGAAGCTATGTTGTTAGAAAGTTCTTCAACTGAAATGCAAAAAACCATACACCGCCCCTCCCACACACACACACAGAGCAATAATTTAAAAAGCAGAACAAAACATCCTAGAACTCTGGGGAAATTTCAAAAGGTATAACATATTCATAATTGGAATACCAGAAGGAGAAAAATGACAAAGGATCAGAAGAAATATTTGAAATGACAACGGCAGAGAATTTTCAAAAATTAATGACAGACACAAAACCACAAATGCAGGAAACTCAGAAAACACCAAGATAAATACCAAAAATTCTACACCTAGGCATTTCATATTCAAGCTGCATAAAACCACTGACAAAGTCTTAAAAGAAGACAGAGGGGAAAAAACTATATAGGAAAAAAAGTATCTACAGAAGAATAAGGATAAGAATTACAGAAAATGTCTCATCAGAAACCAGGCGAGCAAGCAGACAGTGGAGTGAAATACATAAAACACTGAAAAATAAAAATATAGAATTTTATAATCAGTGAAATTATCCTGAAAAATGAATGAGAAATATTTTTCTCAGTAAAATAGAAACTGAGGAAATGCATTGCTGGCACACTTGCTCATCAAGAAATGCTAAAAAAAAAA
>RJWJ010038466.1:0-14982 GCA_004363605.1 Indri indri
CCCTGCAGTAGTGAGTACCCAATACATGCTTGTTAAATGCTTTAAATAAACAGATTTTATAGCTGTTGTAAAATATTTAAAAGGCTGTACAGTGAAAGGTAGTAAGTCTCTCTGTGGCTATTACAAGGTGACTGTAGTATTAGTTGGGGTACCAGCTAAATTGCTGTAACAAAAGCAACATAAAACACAGTAGAAGGAATAAGATAGAAGTTTATTTCTCTACCACCCCTAAGTAAAGGCTTCTGGACTGAAGGAACAGCCCTGCCACTTTGAATACATGGCTTCAATCCCAGAGTCAAATGGTTCCTTCAGTTCTAGACAGCTCTAGCCAGCAGTAAGGAAAAATGATTCAGGACACTGCACACTCAATTGTTTTAATGGCAAGACATGGACCTGGTGCACATCACTTATTCTCCATCCCCTTGCCTAGAACATAGTCACGTGGCCAGCCTTGCTGACTGAGAAATGCAGTCTTCAGCTGAATGACCACGTGTCAGTTAAGTCTCTATTCCTGTGAAATTAGAGGAGAGTATCTATGCAGGCAAACAAGTCTGCTGTAACTATATAACAAATTATCTTCTAACCAGGAGAACTGAATTAGAAACAAATAGGTCAGGTGCAAATTAGCAGGCTACCTGTTAATATCTTTAAGCAGAAACATAATTACCATTTGCAAAGGAAAATTCTAAGATCAATAATTTTTCTCCCACTGGAAGGTTCAAAGAGATGACCATTATAGTCTCCATTTTATGATTGTGTTTTATTTTTTTTACACATTTTAGGATGTATTTGTATACAAAAGACACCGAGGTGACCTGCCTTTTCCCATACTGTAAACTCCTTAAGAGTAAGAACAGTGTCTCCTTTGAAATCAGCCAGACTTAGAAAAATACATGGTAGAGAGTAAACAAATAATAGGCAAACATTTAGTTGTTGAATAAATGAATTAGTAACTATTAGTCTTCCAGTCTAAAAAGACTAGGGAGCTAAAAGACTAGGAAATACACCTCTGTTGCAATGGAAGTTTGGATTGACATTTAATGCTTAAAATGCTCAGTAGCAAAATATTTTACTACATCCACAAAAGATATTGCATAAACATGAAACACAAATATGTGTTGAGTGTATTTTTTGACATTTCTCAAAACCTGATAGCAGTTCTTCTGGATTCATAGAAATGATTTTTTTTTTTTAAGATATAAAATGACTGAAAACTCACTGTTTTACATTAGTGTACCTTACACGAATTTGAATCTCTGTTTAGCTTATAAATTCAAACAGTTGTTATTTGAATTAAAAGAGGTCCCAAAGTAAATAACTTAAAATGTCAGTGTCCCTGGAGGAGGACATTTTCAGCTTTCTCTCTGCATCTCAGTTTCTGGTAATTAAGATTCTCTAAGACTTACACTGGGAATTGGGTGGCAGAAGATAAATATTACCAACTGCATATTCCCTGTCTCCCTCCCACTCGCCACCATGCTCTCTCTCGCCGGCCCCCCACCCTTCATTCTCCCTACCCCATCACACCCCTTCTATTCATGTTTCTGTGCTCTACCCAAATCTTTCCCGGGACTGTTACCCATATCTTTATTTATTCCTCAAGCCTGGATTGTTCAAGTACACTCCCTGAATGTAGCACTAACAGGATACACAGGCTATAGAAATCATATGGAGAAGTGAGGAGAAGATGCAATAGAGATAAAGGAAATAATATCAATTCTTTTTATATTTAGTGACTGATCCGGTCATCCAGAAACTATGTCCTTGGGTAGATTTTTTTTTTCTTTTTTATTCTTTTTTTCTTATCCTTATTTCTCATTTGCTTTGCTCAGGTTTTTAAAGAACAGGTGGTTAGATTTTGATTAAGCATATTATAGTGTAGTGTACATTCATAAATTAATACATGTGTAGTTATTATATCAGCTATAACTTGTGTGCTCTCTATTATTCTGGGGATGAGGAAAACCAACTCTATTCTATGATATTTTATGAAAAATGCATTCTCTACACAAGTAATAATATCAAAGACTCAGATATATCCCAAAGCAGCAATTCTGGTTTTTACAGCAGAATCTATTTAAGATTTTTAAATGACTTGTCTCTTCGAGAAGAATAGGGTTTTTGCTCGTATGTGAGTAATACTGAATAGTTTTTGCAGAGGTCTCTTGTGGAAAGCTAGGGGCTTGCTTTGATGTCAGTACCATTTTGAGAAGTAGATGGAATCAGAGAGCAGAACCTATCATTCTGTGATCGATGGGGAGGCTACCTATGGCCTACTGAGTAGATAAATTGGTTATGTCACTTCATGTGCACCACTGATGTCCTAAGTCACTGTTCAGAGAGCCCTATTTTTCACCATGCTAACTTGACTCCTTTGCTTATTTAATATTGCCCTATCAAGACCAACACTTTACTTTTGTCAGACTTGACCCATTAATTTGATAATTCCCAGATGTATCAATGGCAGAGGCGCATACATCATGAAGATTCACTCTCACATATAATCTGCAAGAACGGCTTGCAGCATCTTGCTGCCCATCCATGTGTTTTATCTGCCACAATGATGAAACATTTCCTAGGGCTACAACTTGGCCTTACACATCCAGCTGTCAAATAGCTCATGTGACCTTAGCTACAAATTATTTTCCTGAGTTCATTCCTTCCTCTTTAAAAAGAGGGAGTTAAAATAAATGATCCCCAAATTTCTTCCAGCTGTTCCTTTCCTGAAAGGACCCCCCTGTACTGAGGACCATGAATCAGGTCACATGTGACACAGCCTCATTATTGCTGGCAGTCACATTCATTTCTGATGAATGGAATAGAAATTAGAAGGGTATTCTTCTCTGGTTGACAATTCTCCTGCAGTCTCCAATAATGAATGTCATGCAGCATTGTGCAGAAATGCAACAAAGGCAGCCATCTCAGACTTAGCCCATGATGGAGTGCAGCTCCCTCCCCTGGAGTTCTCTAAGGCTGTGGACCAACTCCATCCTGCTCTTCCCTCTTCATTAAGATGTCCCACCTCTGTACTCCCAAGCCACCTGTCCCTTGTTCTTGGCATCAGTCAAGAGTGATTTTTATGTGTTTTTCTTTCTTTTGGATCAGACTGTGAACTCATTACAAACAGGAAACATGTTTTTGTGGACTTTTTCCCAATGTGAATAAATTCTGCTGCCTACATTCCCACGACCTCTTTAATGACTAACTTTGAGTCACTAGTCATCGACAATGACTGAGTGGGGCAGACAATGCACAGCTCCTAGTCTGTTTTCTCCGAGTTACCATTTCTGAAGAAGAAAATTCAATTAGCATGATTCAGTTTTTCAAATCAGAGTACCCAAAGCGCTGTATTTGACACTTCTGGCCAGCTGTCTTTTATTCCTGGTCTAATCAGTGATGTTGGAGACAGGGATTACCTTCATTCATTTAAAACAGTATTTACATGCACTACATATTATTTTTTTGTTTTGTTTTTGCAACTATTAATAGAAGGAATAATGAGGTTACGTCACATGTGACCTATTTCGGGATGGTGGGTCCTTCAAAAACAGCAAATGATAAGTATGGGGATTAAAATGATAAGGAAAATGCATATATTGCCTGCCCTCAGGCAGTTTATAGTCTAGCTTTACATTTAGTCATTGATTGCGCACTTATTAACATTAGGAGAAAGGATTCTTCCAGAGGGTAGAGAAGGGTCAGAGACATCCTGAATTATTTCTAGATCAACAAGAGCTTGGATTGTTTTGGGGATTTTTTATTCCCCCTAAAGACATCTAAAAGTGGGCTAGATTTCAGATTCCCAGTTGGAAAATTTCCAGCCAGTTTCCAGCATCGTGGAACTGGAAGCAGGCTGAATTACCTGCAAGCCTGGTGTAAAAGGTGATTCCAAGGTTGCCCAGTCTCATGGAACAGCATCAACAAGAGTCTGGCACTGAACCACCACTTGTAATGCACAACTATTTAAGAGAACACTGGAGGTAAGAAACAGCTCTCAACCGGACACATAACTCAAGATCATAGAATGTGAGAACCAAAAGAAACTGTTAGTTTACTTAGAAATGCTTGAAAGTTGGAGGGAGGCCAAGAGGTATTGCAGGTAGGTCTTTCATCTGGGTTTTCCTCAGACCTCCTAGGTGTTCATACATATCGGACACCTATTTTGTTTCATAACAGGTTTGCACTACAAAATACTTTTTTTTAATCACTTGTAAATTAATTCACTTTGTAGTTAAGAAAACTAAGGGACACAGAAGTAAAGGGAATTATGAAATATCTAAGTCATCATGCCAACTTGCATTGAGAATGAGATCAAAATTCTGTATTCTTTCCACTACAGTACTATGTCCTGTTTATTTTCTGTTGTTCTGATGGGAAAATAATCCTTTTTCAAATTATTTGCTTAACAGTTAGACCTATAATCACAGTAGAAGACACTGTATTCATACCATTCCTTGGAGTTAAGAAACCAGGCACTTACCTTTTATTTTATATTTCTGGGCAGGCAGTTCGTTTTCATGGGAGAATTCTAAAATCGAATTCCATCTAAAATATTATTAACTTACCAGTTGGTTCTGAGAAACATATTTTTAAGCAGTTTGACTGAGAGCATGTTCTTTTGGCAGAGTGCTGACCTCCTGATCAAAGGTGGTCACCTGCTCAAATTCCTGGTGCCCACAAGCTAAAGCACATGCTCTAGTCTGGTTTTTCTTGAGCTCATGTTTTTACCATGCCTTGGGTTGCAAAAATTGAGTATTTTATTCTCAACAACCTGGCCCATTAAATGAAATTCTGAAAATCTTTATTTTTCTTACACAAATTCTTCCTTTGCTCTTGTTAGTTTTGTCCATCTCTGACATCATCCTTCCTTGGGATCTCTTCCTACCATCATAGGAACCAAAGAAAGAGATTCTTGCAAAGCTGAATTTGTGCATGCATTGGAATGGCGCGCATACATTCCCTCTCATTCTAACCCCAGATGTAAAGTACACAAGTATTTTTCTTAACATTTGTCAAAACCTAATCCAATGTGGAAATACCGCATAATATGTGTGTGGAGAAAATGATTAAAATTCAAATGATAGCTTGAATAGTATAAATGCATTCAAATTTATGGTCATGTTACACTTAGTGAGCTCTCTAAATATACATCTAGTTTGAATCTGGAAGTAAGAAAGATTTCAACAATTCTTCCTTCAATGATAGAAGCCTTCCCATTGCCTTTTTACACTCCATAATGAAACTCATTAGGCATAGCTTCTGTTCCAGTATCTTTTAAAATATGCTGGCAGTCCACACTCTTAAACTATCAACTCCTGTCTCTCTTAAGGGGGCTTAAGGTCATGAAGAGGGATCTACAAGAGGCATCAGGTGCTGAAAGTGGTCAGAAAAGTTTTCTGCTTTTAATCTACCTGTAAATCACCCTGAACTTCGGACAATGGCAATAAAAGAAATCAGCCTCAATCTCTAATCTCTGGGACAAGCCTTTTTAATCCCCCACATCGAGTAAGCACCCATTCATTTAAGGAGGAATGATGAAAGGATGTAAACATTTCTCCTCAACTGTGCCACAGAATGAGTAAAAAGCCAGTAGCAAAGTGGAACTACCAGAAACCTATGGAAAAAGTATACTTAGAAACTATAACTTTCATGTTATACTCAGGAACAAGAAAAGCATGCCTGTTTTCACCATGATTGCTACATATTTTACTTACAATTATACAAAATGTTATAGGGCATAAAATGGGATTTTAAATTATAATTTTAGAAATAAAACTGGCATTTCTGTGATTGTATACATATAGACAATTCACTATTGGACAAATTTATGCAAAGAGAATCAGTGAGGTGACTAAATACAAAATCAATATAAAATAACTAATAGCTTTGTATATTTCAGCAAATTAATTAAAAATATAGTAAAAAGAAACATAACAGTAAAAAACATTATAAAATACATAAGAATAATCATATCAATAAATGTGTAAGACGTTTATTTATATACCCACATAATGCAACCTGAGGATATAAAAGAATATCTGAATACACAGAATACTCATAGTTTGGAAGATTGTTTAAAAGATGTTAATCTTTTCAAATTTTACTAGAAAATGCAGTGCAATTCACTTTAAAAGTTTCAAAAATTTTTTGTAAACCCAATAAATCAAAAATGCATATGGACTGTGAAATGTGACAAACTAGCCAAGAAGAATTTGAAAAACATGAAGTTAGTGCTTGTTCTATCAGATATGAAAATGCATGATAAAGTTATAATACTAGAACAGTATAGTGTAGTGTTTGTGCAGAAGTAGACAAGTATATCACTGGACCAAGATAGAAAGTCCATGGGAAGATGCAATGTAATGGGGAGTTTAGAATATAAAAATGATGGCATTTCAAATTACTAAGGGAGAAAGTATATTAAGAAAATTTACCATTTGGTATGAGAAAATGATATAATTTTACACTGTTTTCCCAAAGGCAAAACTAAATTTCAATTAGACATAAATGTAAAATAAAGAAAAATGAGACAACTATGAAATTATTAGAAGAAAATATGGGATATGCACATCATGAAATCCATAAGGAAAAGACTGATCCTTTTTTTCATTTCTTGTCATCTCTAATCAATTTGATACATCTAATGGCACCAAAATATAAACATCTTTGTAACAAAATATGCCATAATTAAAATCGAAATATAAGGACTAAAGCTGCAAAAATGGAGAAGTGAAGTTGTGGAAACAAATCTGCATTGTGAAATTCTATGCAGCAGCTTTCAGGAGTGGAGTAACTCTACACACTCAGACATGAAAAGATCTCAAAGGCAAATAATTTAATCTGTAAGAGGTCAGATCCAATATATTCTGGGTGAAATTTTTTTTCTACTATGTTATACTAGAAATATGAACAAAAACACGCTGGAGCTCAAAGGAGGGATTTTACATCGAGAGGATGGCAGGTGTAATCATATAGCAATTCCTAAAATACGGATGAATATTTGACAGACAGAAAAGTGGTGCATAGGTCTTCTAGGAAGGGGCCATAGTCTGATCCAAACTCCTTCTAATCCCTTCCCCGGTCTTTCCTGTTCTCCCCGCCAGTTCATCTATGATCAGTCTCCAACCCCCTTCACCTAGGTGGTGTCTCTTATGCCTTCCTGCCTCGTGTCAGTCTGTTTCTCTCTACTGTACTCCGCCCATTCTCCTCCCAGTCTCCCCCTTCCTGTTTGCCTGGCTAATTTTTTAGCCTTAGCTAGGGCACCCCGTTCTTCATAAAGCCATTCCTGATCTGCATCTTACCTCTCCGCACTCTTATATCCTCATTTTTCCTCCCCATAGAATCTTTTGTGCTGTTCGAGATTCAGAATCACAATAGATTCAAAAAACTGATTATTTAAGTACAGTAAACTATTGATAATATAAAATTAAACACCACATGGCACTTGTGTTTCAGTACACAAATGTGGAAAGTAAAATACCTAGTACCTGAACAATTATGTAAGATACATGTTTATTATGCAGATGATGCCATGTCAAAATTAGCATAGGAACATTATTTGCGACCTAACTTGCCTCTTGTAGATGAAGTAACTCCACAGAATGGCACATTTCCTTGTACGCACATCAGGGTATGAAGATTTTTTTTTTCTTTTTCTGGAAATCCTGGAAGACTGCAAATATCTCTTTCTCTTGTTATATTTACAAATGTCAAAAGGAAATAAGTTTATATTATAAAACTTAGAGATTTGCAATGTTAAGCACAACAATTTGAAACATGCTGCTGTTCCCCCTTGGACATTTGATGGCAAAATTGATGCTGAAAATGTCCCACAAGTTTAAAATAAATGACAAGCAGCATCAGTACATTTTTTTCTTCTGTTATAAAGATTTGAAGAGAAATCTGTTGCTGAATTTAATAAAAGCAGTATAACTTTGATCAGCTAAAAAAATGTTCATCATATTTAATAATATATATAAGATATCTAGTATAGTTATTATAGCATTATATTACAACTTAGGGATATTTTATCCAAGCAAATAGATTTCAGAGCCCAAGTGAATAGGTACTATGAGTAGACAAGGCAAACAAGAAAACTATATTATATAAAAGAAAGAAAAAGAAAATAATATATTTGAATAGCTTACTTATTGCAGACTTTATTGGTCACTGTCAGTTACCTTATATAATTTAATCGAGGTTGAGATTTACGTTACTGAAACACAAATACAACCTATGTAGAATGGGGCCACTGTCATCATTTAAGGATTTGGGTGGATCTGATACCTAAACTCTGTAAATCCAATAATACCTCCCTGTTCTCTCATGCCCTTTTTACAAGAAATAGAATAAAACTCATATCCCCAGTTGACAGGAAATAGCCACCAATTGCTGAAGCACAACAACATCACCTACACTTAGATAATAATTGCGAACAAGTCATATTTTGGGTCCTTCATGTAATACCTCAAGGCACTTGTGTTTGCTCAATGTGTTGAAGGTTTTAGGGTCCCCTTTATGTACTTTCATTAACATATCACCGGCACAGAAACCTTTCAGTCCAGATGGATAGGAAGTTAACTTGCTGTTACATGAAATACATCCATGGCTTAGCAAAACAACAACAAAAAAAAAAGAACAAACAACAGCAACAATTCCAAAACAGTGATTTGAAAGAGTTATGTATTGATTACTGTTGTTAAAAGTGGATTTCAATGTACAAAATACTAACAACAAAAATCAGTAACTCCTTTCACTTCACCGTGTGCCTTTAAAAACATCATTCAGTTTTTCAAAGACCGGTCATTGAATTCAGGACACGTTCCTCACAGTTGCCGCCTTACTTAAGAGTACACAGTACGGGTCGGCAGAATAAAGAGGGATGGTCTAACTAACTGATGCTTGTGCATTGCGATATCCATTCGTTAAGCTTCTCCTGACAGTGAAGGAATAAATGAAGATGGCTGAAAGCTAACATTGCCTTTCACTCCCAAGCTCCAAGCCATGTGAAAGTGTCAACGCTTAATGAGAAATAAATGTCAATTTGAGCTTCATTATTTTGGGGTGGGGGGGCTAAAATGTCCATAAAACAAATGGGTGGTCTTTATTATTTGGCCATTAAGAGACCAGAGAATTCAATAGCCCTGTCTAACTAAGAATGCCATCATGTTATGAAACAGCTCAGCACCCTACCTGGTTTTGTTCTTGTCAGTCAAAGAAAGATACCAATCACCTGTCATGGGATACGATAAATGAAGCTAAATAACGCTTTTTTTTTTTTAAAGCCATTCTCCATAACAAAAGGCATTATGAAAATATGACTTCTTAACAAAGTTCTATAATGTCACTCATGTTTATACATTATCCGAAATGATTATTTTACTTTCCTAATATTTCTGAAATGTTAAGTACCAAATAGGAAATATAATCGAGAATGTTTATTTTCAGTATTTATTCAAGAAATAAAACAAACCGCTTTTTAAAAAACCGTCACAAGTTTCACAAATATGAAAATACATAGTTTTGGGTTTGCGGGGTTTTTTTTATTTTTATTTTTTTTGCCAACTCTGGTAGCTTTCCTTAAAGAATTTAAAAGGACAATCTAATCACCCCTAGAGGAAATGTGTTTTATTTTTATCTACTCTACAATTTAAAAATTCTTTCAATTTTTCTCCTGCAAGGAAAGTTTAATGAGGCATATTTGCTTGTTTCCATGGTATTTCAAAGGAGGATTACTAGCTGAAGCCAAGAAGATGTATACAAAAAAAAAAAAGGAATAAATAACCACACTTTCAATAAGAAACTTTGCTTTTCAAATAAATTCCATAGGTTAGTAGTTATTTATAATCTGTAAAACAATGCCAATCATTTTTCATGTTATTTAAAGATCAGTTTTCCCTGGGTTGGGGGAGGGAAGAATAGTAACAATAGTTCCATTATGTAAATGTTTGTCACCGGAAATTTAAAGATACCCCATCATGGTAATGGACCAAAATTCAGTTCCCTATAAAACTAACTAAATCCAAGAAGAAAACAAGGATGGAGTCCAGCTTGCGTTGTCTTTGATCTGATTATAGTATGCTGAGTTTTTATGTGTTTGTTACAAAAAGAGTCAGTATGTTCCGTTACCTCTGACCTCTGACACTTGCAAATCCAATCACACTTGAGAGGGATTGTCTTAGAGGCAATCAGTCAACATATACCCAGGTCTGTCCAGAAAGCATCCAGCCATGCCATATGAAAAATGGAGACATTTACTGAAGAAGATACAAGATACAAGAAACATCGTACATAGGACAATGATGCCTCAGTCCCATTCAAAGTAGGCACGTTGGGACCTCACGCGGTTCTCCCAGCATCTCCTCCACTGTTCAAAACACTCTGCAAAATCCTGTCTTGGAGTCGCCATCAGGGGCCTCGTCATAGTTTCCTGAATCACATCGTTGGTCTCAAATCTCTTCCCTTTCAAAGGTGATCTTAGTTTTGTGAAAAGCCAGAAGTCACAGGGTGCCAAATCTGGGCTGTAGGGGGGCTGAGTCACCTGGGTGATATGATGTTTCACCAAAAAACTCTGCACCAGAGGAGATGCACAGCAGGTGCCTTGTCGTGATGAAGCTGCCAATCACTAGTAGCCCCCAGCTGTGTTGTTTTCATCGCATTGCATCTCTCAACCTGCAAAGAACACTGAGGTGTCCTCCTTATTGCTTGTCCTGGAGCAGTGTACTCGTGATGGACAACACCTTCCCAGTCAAAAAACACTGTTAACGCAGTCTTGATCTTGCTGCGATTTTGCTGCACCTTCTTCGGGCGTGGAGAACCAGGTGACTCCCTTTGGGACGACTGGGCCGCTGGTTCCGGATCACAGCTGTAGATCCACGATTCATTTCCGGTTACGACCTTCTTGAAGAAACGTGGTTAATTGGTAGTGGTTTGAAGCAAGTCTTTAGCAAATGCAGCACCACGTTCCTTCTGCTCTAGTAGCAGAAGCCACGGAACGCATTTTGCCATACAAGTTTATGCCAAAGTCCTGCGTCAAATTCTGAAACACAGCAGTTTTTTGAATCTCCGAATCAGCTTCTAGTTCTCAACTGTCAGTTGCTGATCTTTGTTGATTGCAGCCCGCACACATTCAACATTCTCAGGCATTCTGCTTGTTGCAGGTCTTGCAGAATTTGGATCACTTTCAACAGATTCTCAACCATATTTGAAGCGTTTGTGCCACTCTTTTATTTGCACTGCACTCATTGCATCGTCTGGAAAGCCTTCTGAATCATTTGAATAGTTTCTGCAGAGGATTATTCAAGCTTAATGCAAAATTCAATGCAGATTTGTTGCTCTACTCAGTTATTTGAATGTGATGGCCACACAGTACATGTGCTCACTCAACAGTGTCTAGCGCCCCACTGACTAGTACAGTGACGGCATCTCTGTTCACGTATGCGCATCCCAGTTCACTCTCCTGCCAGGTTACGTCCTTGTGCAAACCGTTCTCGTTATATTAACAATGGCTGGATACTTTTCAGACAGACCTTGTATTGTGTTACTTAGAGTTTCTTTCATCTCCAAAGTATATATTGATGATTTTTAAAAATTTTATTTAATAGGTATCTTGATGAGGTCTGAAGCTTAAAATACAAAGCAATTAAGAGAAAGATTTCTACAATGACCCATGCAGGGGCATTACAGCATCACACAACTTGTGATGATAATCATATACTATTCTGTTAATACTCCCAATCTGTCTTTTATATATTTAAGACTGAGGTCACATGTAAATGGGAGAGCAAATCCTGAAGTCCCATGTGTCTGACATCATAGGTCCTATTCTAGCATCTCTGAAAATGGAATATCAAGGGATGATACATGTTACATTGGTAAAGGCAATTCAGTACATTGACAATGTATACAATATAAACCAAAAAAAGAGTACAAATTATTAGAAAATGTGAACTTTATGAGGTGATGTGTTCTGGCAGAAACAACCCCTGAAGTGAAATTTAGAGGAATTAGTTTCTAATCTTAAAATTGCTGTTAAGTAGAAATACAAAGTTCTGAGCCTTGGTTTCCTCCTTTGTAAAATGTTGGTGGGTTAGGTGATATCTGAATTACCTTTAAGTTGCGGCTAACATAAATTATGGGGGACGTGGTTGAGGAAATAGCAGACATTCTTTCTCTGGTCTTTGAGTAACTGTAGCTCAAAGGCCATGACAGATAAAAAGCCAGGAAAAAGAGGTGTTAAACAGAGAGTGGGCTATCATACCTTGACCTTTTCCTTGTATGTGCGGAGGTGAGGGGGGAACTTCTCCTTTCCCCTGAAAGTTCCCTGAAAGATCAACTCCCAATTAAGGCAGGTTAATAAGAGGAACAGGTTTATTTACCATGCTCACTGGGAGACTCGTAGGGTGATTACCCAGTATCCCAGTGGGATCCAGATATTTTTATACCCTCCTTTTAGAGGGGAGTGGGAGATGAGGAATATAGGTAATTCTGTTTAGGGGCAATAAGTGATTGCTAGGGAGGGAGGATGAATGGATGGGGAAAACAGATTGACTTGTAAATGATTCTCTTGGCAAATTAACCTTGAGAGACAGGTATCATATTTTAAATGATTTGGGCCAGGTCTGGTTGCATTCTTGATTTTCTTTTCTGCAATATATTGAGATAATAGTGAGAAGGGAAGTCAATTTTTTTTTTTTTTGATGGGTCTTGTTTTTGTGAAGAAAGGGAGAAAGCCTCTTCCAAGGCCTGTCGATCTCTAGGGCCTTTAATTCAAAATACTCTTTATGCCAAGGAGTCATATTTTTGGATGAAATTTCCTGAGTTCCTTCAATAGTTATACACAGCAAATGCATAGCTGTATATTTCAGTGTTTTCTTGTTTCTTTTTTTTTTTCCTAGCAGAGGTAATACCTTGTGGGCTTTAAAGCTCTGTGGATTATACACATTTAAACAAATGCTCTCATTAAAAATTCACATTCTGGAAGCTCTCTGCAAAGAAAACCAGTGCCTATTTGAATATTTCATAGATTTTATTAAAAAAAAGTGGCTAAGATTTCTTTGGCTGGTTGAAATGTTCTGAAGAATAAAGAAAGAAAAAAATCTTATTCAATGAAAGTGTTAAATGTTCTCCAATACCTTGAGCTAGCAACTTCTCGGCATGGGTTGAGCTGAATTTCAAAGCCATTGTCATTCCTAAGACAACCTGTAGTTTTAAATGACTAGGTTGTCAGCCTTTAAGTTCTCTGCATTTGCCTTTTCTGCTTTAGTGAATAGTAACAATTACATTGCAAACAGCATGTTATTTCCAACTGTTTTTTTGACAGAAATCTTTGTGTTACAAATATTGCAAACTTGAGTTAGTTTGCATGATTCATTTTTTATGTAAATCTTAAGGGTGGAGTTTTTTTTTTTCTTTCTTAAGACTTCAATAAATTTGGTCTTTAAAATAGCATTGACTTACCTTTCTCACACAGGCACAAAAATACTTGATAAGCAAAATAGGTAAGAAGGATTCGTATAGATTTGGAAACAATTTTTGACATGCAATTGTTAGTTCATATGGCAAGACTTTTTAATGGTTGGAATTCATCGATTAGGGGAAGTGGTCCATTTTGGAAAAGGGAACCAGGGAAATTATATATTCTTTTTTAATTCAAAGAACATGTTGCAACGCCCTCGTTCTAAAAAGGAATAGATTTATTTGTCTTAGATGTAACCAACTGCAATTATAATTTTTGGCTTAAGAAAGACAGAATTTTTGTGTTATACAATGCAGTGGGCTTGGAGATACCACTGGGATGACCCAGACTCTTGAAGACGTTTATCTTTCAAGCTGATTTAAACATTTAACATCTACTGAGTCTCCGAAGATCTGAGGAAAAACCAGTAGGATCAAAGCCTATGCTCTGATTTTTTTAAATACCTTTAGATATCTAACAGGCTTTTCTTAGCACAAAGCCATTGCTTACAAATTATCATATCTAATTTTTGTAGAATATGTGTACTCATTCATCTACTGCAATTTATAATCTATCTGCATATATGTTTACTGAGCGCCAGATATGCACGAGGCATTGATCTTTGCAAAGGGAGATAAGTGATGGGGGGATACAAATGTTTCAGCCCTTGATCAAGGGAGCTTCTCCTTAGATTAACCAAACTTGAGACAGGTTTTTTTTTCCATGACTACAGGCCCCTGATCTCCCTTTTTGCAGAGCATTTACTTTAGAAAAAACTAATTGTAACTTCTTTCTCTGCTCCTTTGAGATGCAAATCTTCTCCCAGTCTCTTTCAGTTTTACTACCCAGGAATGTCTTTCTCCAGGACCTGGGAGCCATTTCTTTGAAATGTAATCACTGGAGGAGATAGAGCCCTTATCTCCCTGTCTTTGTGGGAGGGTAGGAGCCTAACTTTAATAAGAGACCATTAGCAAACAGGTGGCCAAGTCACATTGACCAGCCTCCCCCATCTCCTTCCATTACTTTTCCGGTACTTCATCCTAGTGCTTAAAAAGCCTCCGGCCCTTTGTTTGCTCAGCAGAGTCAAATTCAGTCTCTATCCTTTATTGCAATAGTTTTGAATAAAGTATTCCTTGCTTCTTTAAATCTGTCTGGTGCAGCATTTCTTTAATATCCTCGAGAAATACAAAATCTAGGGGAGTAAAAGTCGTGGTTAACTTAATACAAGGCAACCCTTGAATTAGTGTAGGAAAAGTCACCCAGGCATTCACAAAGGAGGGATTTCACTTTGTGATCACAAATGCAAACACTTTAAAATGAACATATACCAGTACAATTAATTTGAATTCTAATGTATCCCAATTCATTTATTTTTATTTCTTCATATATGCTTACTTTGTTTCCAACATAATTTGACATGACTATGATATATTTGTAATTATGTTAGAATACATAGAATTCTAAAGAGTTAATAATTATCTAAACTTAATAACATTTAAATTAACACATTTGTCCTCAATGCTTAT
>RJWJ010038467.1:0-14959 GCA_004363605.1 Indri indri
ATTTTTAAACTAAATGTCAGAGTGGGAGGAAAGAAATCTCAGAGTAAGACAACAAAGAGGAAAGAAAATGGAAAGAGAACAGGTATTGAGTATTAAGGGCATGATGTTTGGTCTTCTCACATATTGTGGCTCAATCATCGTCATTAACAACCCTGTGAAATACGTAAGTATCATCTGCATTTTACAGAACATGAAAATGAAGGTTAATGATTCAGTTACCTCAAGGTCCAAAAGAATCCTGTGCTAGAGCTACTGTGTAAATGAGAGGTGGCAGAGAAGGAAGGAAGGAAGGGAGGACGGAAGAGAGGGAGGGAGGAAGGAGTAAGTGACTTAATTGTGTTGGAGGGAAGAGAATTGCAGAACTTTTGAGCAATAATAAAAAGTAAAAATTTACCCAGAAAACTGACAAAGGGAATATTGTGACACATTTAAAGAACATCCAGAATTACAGACTGCGAAAAAGCTTATTTTTCTCTCCTCTTTTAGTTCCTGAAGGATTTCATTGACTCTGGGAGCTGGTTTTTTTTTTTTTTTTTTTTTTCTTTTCTGACTGAAGCACAAGCTAGCTTCTGAAATGAAAGAGAATGTTCAAGTAGCTAACATATATTACTAATTTTAAAATATTGTGATAGATCATGGCATTTTTCCCTACCACAACAATATAAGACCTATCTTATCTAGAATACACTCTTACGTAATTTGAGTTAATTTCCTGGTAATTATTGTCTTAGAATTCCTTAAACACAAAACAATTCAAACTAAAATACCCCTGAACATCTACAGAACAATCCGGAGAAAAAGAAACGGAAAACTTAAAAAGCAAAAGGAAACAATGTTCCAGAATGTTTTCTTATAATCTTGTTTATTAGATACTCGAGATACTACATTTTAATTCCTTTTCAGAATCTTCTAAAAAGAAAATGCAGACTCATAATCCAAGGAAAGGACTACCAGTTCCAATCATGCTAAAGCATACAGCACTCCGAAAACATCATGGAAAACAAAGTAGCATAATCTTATCATTTGCTACTTTCTGAAAACTACGGAGATTTGATAAATTTTCCAGAGACACAAAGCAAACCAAAGCCTTTTGTCTACCCTAAATAGTACTATCTTTGGAACCTGCCAAAAAATTAAGCCACTAGCTAAAATCAAATGATATATAATCACAGCCTTGGAATTAGATGAAAATTAAATTCATTATACAACCTAAACAAGAAAATTTAACCAACGATATATTTGCTTTTGTTCTAAACTCAAACTGTTTTAGAATAAGTTTTTTTAAGTCAGTGTCAGTGTTCATTTTTGCCACTTTCTCATCCAAATAATAAAACAAGAAGGGGTGCCTTTGACTACCAGAAGTTTGAGAAATCAGTGAAAGATGGCTAACGTATAAGGATTGATTGAAACAGAAACTCATAGTGCAAGGGTAAACCTTCGCAGAAGAGGACAGCTACCCATGAGTATTCAAACTTGAAGGTGGCAGACATAGGGTGCAGAAGTGGATCTTGGTGTCACCATTGGGAAGTACTCATATCAAACTCATTTCAGTGATCACCTCATGGGAGAGAAAGAGATTGGAGATAAAAAGGTAATAATGGGGGAATTTTATTTTATCTGAACTGTTTGACCTCTTTACAATGGGAATGCTATTTTTTATGGACTTACATGATGAAAAAATAATTTCTAAAATAGAAAAATGAACATATATAAAAATGAACAAAATGAACATTATACATTTGTATGTATTTTATGTATTATATATATTATATGTGTGTGCCTATATATATATATATATAAACATTTGCTTTATAGAAATTGATACATGAAAACAAATTTCCAAATTCAAAACTAAGTCATTATAGGAAGACTATCTCTGGGAATATTTGTGCTTATGTTTGATTCTACTACATATTCTAAGACAGATATTCTTAGTTTCTGACATATGTTTACATTGTCATCTGGGCACAGAGGAAATGCATCACTTTTCCCTACTTTATCACACTGAAACTGTAACTCACTAAATTACCTCCCCAACATAGGTACAGGAGGAAATCTGACCCAACAAAAAAAATATTTCCTGCTTAAATTATTTATTATGCCCCCCCATGTTACCTAGAAAACAAACAAACAAGAAATGGCAATTATGTCAAACATTTCCTTAAAATTTTCTTTGATGCAAACTTACAAAAGAACTGTTTGAACAGTTTATCAGCATCACTAGAATTCCATTTGGAAGATACAGTTAACAACGCAAACTACATAAAAGTGAGTGACTCACACATGCAGTCAAAGAACTTCTTTACAAGTCAAAAGAGTTATTTTCAAAAGCCTAAATAATGGAACTCTATGTAAGTAAACAGGATGTGGGTAGCTTAATTTTCTTTTTTCCTTTTTTTTTTTTAACGAACAGAGAAGGGCTGATTGGAAAAAGATGGTTGACAAAGCAACCTTTTATTAAAAATGAATAGGTCTGCTTGTAAATGATGTGGCCAAGACAAATAACACAATTTGGAGACAATTACTTTAGCACATCACACCTTGAATCAAGAATATGTATTGATTTCTAAATCAGTTTAGTTATTTCCACTTTCAGTGGAAATGGAGTAACAGGTATGAGAATTACCCTCCCACCTGAAACAACAATAACAAATAGCCAAAATATATGAAACAACAAGTTTTAAGACATAGAACACCAGATAACAAAGGACAGTGATCCCTGGGTAAAGGTAAACAAGTGCGATGAGTCCTTTGCATAACCCAACTTGCTGTCTTAAGAGAGTTGGCAGCCTATGGAACAGGGAGGAAGAACCCAGGCAGACCCCAGGGATTCCCTGAGTTGAGGAAATACAGTTCGTTCTCCAAGAAGACTAAGGCAATTGAGTCCACAAAAAAAGAGTACTAAAAAAGAGAAAGCTTCAGAGAGAAAGAACTCTGGACATTCGGACAGGGCTCATTGAGTGTTTGCCTGAGTATCTACTACCCAAGGCTGAGGAAAAAACTACCCAGAAGAATGAGAGGTGACAAGGTTCAGCTAGTAGGTACCTGCTGCCACCAGCCAGACAGGAAAAGTGGTCTAATATAAAAGTCACTGGAATCCCTCAAAGAGATGGAGGGGCAGAAAAATATTTGCGAAAATAATGTCTGAAAAATTTCCAAATTTGATGAGAATAAATTTAAGCCCTGCAGATGCATTTCCTCTGTGCCCAAATGATAATGTAAACATACGTCAGGAGCTAAGATGTCTTGGAAAATATAATAGATCCAAGGAGCTCAATGCATCCCAAATACAAGAAACACAAAGAAAACTGTATCAAGGGGTATCATAATATGATTGTTGAAACCAGTGATAAAGGGAAAATCTTAAACCACAGAAAAAGAAACCTCAAGAAAATGGGGAAATTCCTTGAAAGACACAGACAATCAAAGCTCATGTAAGAAAAAATAGGTAACTTGAAGAGTATTATATCTGTGAAAAAATTTAATTTGATAGTTAAAAATCTTCTCATAAAGAACACTCTAAACCCAGATGGCTTCACTGGTGAATTCTACCTCCAGTTTCCGCGAGCTCTTCTAGAAAATTGGAAAGGAGGAAATATGCGCAATGCATTTTACCCCAATACCAAACTCCTCAATACCCAAACCAGACAAAATCATGAGAAAAGGAAACTACAAATCAATATCCTTCATTAACATAAATGCCAAATTGGAAACAAAAATTTTACAAACTGAATCCAGTAATATATGGAAAGATTATTACAACATAACCAAGTGATGGTATGAACCCAGGAAGGCAAGGGTAGTTTTATCATTTAAAAATCAATCAATGTAATTCATCATAATAATAAACTAAAATGAAAAAGCATATGGTCATCTCAATGGAGGCAGAAAATACATTAAGGAAATCCAACACATATTCCTGAAAAAAACTCTCAGGAAACTAGGAACTTTTTCAATCTGATAAAGGACATCTATGAAAAGCCTACAGCTAGTATCATATTTAATGATGAAAGAATGAATGCATTCTGTGTAAGATCAGGAACAATAAAAATGTGTCCAATCTTGTCACTACTGTTCAACATTGCACTGGAAAGTCTAGCCAGTGCAATAAGGCAAGGCAACTAGATTAGAAAGGAAAAATAACATGATGATCTTGTAGAAAATCCAGTGGAATCCATAAAAATCTATTAGAAGTAATAAACAATTTTAGCAAATTGTAGGATTCAAGATCAATATATAAAAATCAATTTTATTTCTATATGCTAGCAAAAATAACTGGGAATTGAAATTAAAAACAATAGCATAAAATATGAATTATTTAGGAATAAATCTGAAAAGAGATGTGAAAGACTTACAGATTGAAAATTAAAAAACAATGCTGAAAGAAATCAAAGAAATAAATAGATGGAGAGAGAGAATGTTCATAGATTGAATGACTCAATATTTTTAAAAATTAATTTATCTTCAAATTCATCTATGTGTTCAATGCAATTCCAATCAAAATCCCAAATTATTTGTAAATATTGGCAAATTGATTCTAAAACTCATATGGAAATGGAATGAATCTAGACTCAACAGAGCTTTGAAAAATAAGACAAATGTAGAACAAAGATTACCTGATTTTAAGAATTTTTATAAAAATTTTTGTAAAGTCACAACAACCAAAATAGTGAAGGATTGGCATAAAAAGACAAACGGTTCAATGGAATGGAAGAGAGAGTCCATAAATAGACTCATACCTATATGAGCAACTGGAGAAAATTCAGTAGAGAAAGGCTAGTCTTTATAACAAATGGTGCAGGAACAATTAGATATACACAGGCAACAAAGAAAGAAAGATCTACAGTCCAATCCATACCTCACACCATACACGAACACTAACTCACAATAAATTGTAGACCTAAGCACAAAACCTAAACTAAAAAGTAAATTATTAAAGAAAATAAAGCTTACAATCTTTTATTTAGGCAAAGATTTTTTGTATATGACACCAAAAGCATAATCTATAAAAGAACAAATGGATAACTAGACTTCATAAAAGTTAAATATTTCTGCTCTTTGAAAGATAGTGTTACAAGAATGAAAAGATAAGTCATACACTTGGAGAAAATATTTGTAAATCATATATCTAAAAAAGGATTTGTATCCAGTTATATATATATAAGGAAGGAACTCTCAAAATTTGAAAATAAGAAAACACACCATCTTCCCAAAATTGGCAGAAGATTTAAACACTTTACCAAATAAAAAATCTGTATGGCAAATAAGCACTAGAAAAGATGCTTCACATCATTAGTCATTAGAAAAATGCAAATTAAAGCCATACTGAAATACCCCTACCCATGTATTAGAATGGCTAACATTAAAAAGATCATATCATATCAAGTGTCGGTAAGGATGCAGAGTAACTGGAATTCCCATACACTGCTGGTGGGACTGTAAACTCATACAACTGCTTTGTAAAAACAGTTTTTCAGTTTCTTAGAAAGTTAAAAAAAAACGCCTGCCATATAATCCAGCTTTACCACTGCCTGGTGTCATTTATGTACAAGAAATGAAAGCATATGTCTGTACACAAAGACTTACATAAATGTTTACAGCATTCATGGGACAAAATAATAGCCCATTTCAGTTTATGGGATAAATTTTATCCCATATGGGATAAAATAATATCCCATTTCAGTTTATGGGATAAAATAATATCCCATAAACTGAAAACTGAGTTGTTTCCATCAATAGGTCAATGCTGCAGTAACAAACAGCCCCCAAATATCAGTAGCTTAGGAACAACAAGTGTTCATTTCTTGCTTACATGATATTCAGCTTTTTACTCCAGACTCTGGCTGAATAACCTAGAAGATTGCCTGGCAGAACCATTCAATGGCTCTCAAATTTTTTTGCTCAGAAATGGAGCACATTGCTTCCATTACATTTCATTGCTCAAAGCAAGACATGTGTTCAAGCCTCACAGCGATGGGGTAGGAAGGATATTCTTTCTGAAGGAAGGCCAGGTAGAGAGGAGCACCAAATATTTTGACAGTCATACAATCTACCACAGTACTAGAGTCTTCCCTTGCCTGGTTCAAGACATTTTTATATTGTCTTCCTCCTGGATTCCTTCTGTCTTGCCCCCAGAAATGACTGCATCACTGTGAACAGGCTGGCAGATTTATCAACAAGGAGGGAGGGCTGTTCATTAAATAAATGAAAGGTCTAACCCAATAGAACCACTGGGGCCCCAGAACTTCCTAGAGAATCTCAAATTTGCAAGAAGAATGCAGCTGCTCTTTAGACGCAGATATAGAAGGATGCAAGGTGAAAACGATCAGATTAAAAAGTTCTCTTTCACATCAATACTTCGGAACAGTAAGAGCTTTTGAGAGCCATCCCTGGTCCTATGGTTGGCCGCGATGCATCTGCACTCTGGCCGACCTCAGGCCACCAGGACCCTGCCAAGAGTCCTATGCTGCTTCCGTGGCTTGGGCCCACCTGATTCCTGGAGGCAGTTACGATTTTCATCACCTGCTTGACCCAGACCAGAACTTGCTACAATACAAACATTTCGAAAAATCTACTAAATCATAGATGCTTTTCAGACTCCAAGCATTTAGTGGAGGGAAGGGGAAAAAAAAGAAAAGGTGCATAGCCAAGCTATGCATTTTACAAAATGAGCAGTTATATGAAGACATTTTCTTCTACTATGTTTATTTCTCGGGGTAATGCAGCTGAAATATTTTAGTTATGTAATACTCACCTTTAATGAAAATAATAATATTCAGCTCTCAGTGGAGCTTTTTTCTGAGTTCTCTTAGTACTTTGTTCATTCCACTGCTAAAGCCATATCCAATATTCTGCCACGCTACAGACAAGTCTGGTGTACAGATGTTTACTCTTATGCTATTTACAGGTCTGCATTCACCCTCAACCCCCTCTGACCTCCTCACAATGGACCATGGTATCCCCTTGGGAGCAGGATCCATAGTCTACTCTGTGTTCCCAGCCCCTAGCAGAGTTGCACTTACTCTTAAGGTATTCAATAAATGTACTAGGTATAAATTATTTGATGTCATAAACCCTGCTTATCAGTACCACATAAAATGAGGTATTTTATTTAGGAAAATGTTTCCTGATCTCCATTTGTCTTCTCAACATGCCACTGCTGAGATTAAACAGTCCCGTAAACCTTTGCCATGTTATATTTTTCATAATAAAAGCTGTCAATTAAATAGTGATCTCTATCTCAGCACTGCCCAGGATAAAGTCATTAAATCTAGAAAAATTTACATAAATTCACTGAATTCCTGTATCTGGAGTTTTACTATATTTAAAACCAAAAAAAAAAAAAATTAGTCGCTAAATGCAGTTCAATAATTTTTGATACTATGTTGTGATAAGGAAACACAAAAATTCTAAAAATACCTATTTGTCAATTACAGAAAAAATAAGTTAAATGATCTAAGTGGGTCCAGAAATGCAAATCCTAACCATTGCCGAAGTGAATTAAAGCTTCTTCAGAGAAACTTCCATTAGTCAAGAAAGGCAAGGTAGATTATTCTATGCACTTCAGGTCATTTCAAGCATGTGCCTTTAAGCAAGAGGAAGCCCTGGTTGTATTCAGAGGCCTGATGCATCCATATTAGTTATTTTATCTTACTTGGGTTTCCTAGAATCAGAGGCTGAGATGGAGATTCTTAGGTTTGTGATTTACTGAGGGAGGGCACTCAGGAGAAGCCTGAAAGGGAGTGAGAGAAGCAGGGTAGGGCAAAGGAGGAAGCTAGCAAAGATTTGGAATTGAGATCAGCCTGATCCCTGGGGAACTCTGGAGCTAAAGTCCCACCTAAAGGCAAGGAAGCTGCACATTTACACGCTATGTAAGTCAGTCATTGCCTGTTTGTGCCACCCCTGGGAGAAATGTGACATAACCTACCAGGCATCTCAAGGATGAATCATTGGCAGCCAACACACATAGCAGCTGAGGGCTGGGAGCGCCAGCCTAGTAAAAAGGGATATGGGTGGGGCACCCACACATCTGCTATTGAAAATACTCCGCCTTCTTCAGGAAGACCTTTGAAGCGGGCTATGTTATGAATAATTTCAACAAAGCAACTCTTTTATCTAAACAGACCTAGAGTAGCTGCAGAAGTTCTCTGAGGAACTGAAGAACAAATCGGACCTGGAAACTTCACACATTTCCTGCCTGTCTGACTAAAGCCAATTAAGAAAGACTTGGTGTCTCTCCTGCTGTTGAAGAATCCCAGCCATTCCAGGACAAGCACAGGACAACTAATTCCACATTAAAAAAAAAAAAAAAGTTTTTGAAACCCTTTCTATATGCAGGCAATCACCACAGATGATTATTGCAAAGCAATGCAGGTCCCCAGGATAAAGCCCAGTGTAAGAGAATTTGGTGTCATTTCTACGTCCCCAAGAAGCACTTGCTAACAGGTACTGCTGGGATATCACCACTCCATACTTGCAAGAAAGCCAGCCAACCAAACATGGCCAAACTAGTACCCAAAGGGGGAAAAAAAATATTGTGCATCACCTATCTGCAAATTCTAGGATTTATTTACAGAACTCCTCTAACATGTCTTGCAGAAGTATTTTATTCAAGGGTAAAAAATGTGCACAAAGAAAAAATAATCTGGGAATAGCCAGGACTCCATCTTCTGATTCTATCTGAATAAGCCTTTGAATTCACACATATAGACATGCACACATATATACACACAAACTCACATGGCTCATACTTTGTAATAAGAAAAAGAGGGAAATATAACGAATGGTTTGTGAACACAAGGCAGTTGAAATATTCACATTTCCTTTCCACACTGGAGTTCTCAAGGGCTAGAGCCTAATGAAATTGCATTAATGAAATGTCACCTGCATCCACCTGCATCTTGATTAGCATTCAATATCATATTTCTTTTACTCACAATAAATAGAACAAAAGTGCTTAGAATCTACTCTGATAGAGAATGCCAATAAACAAATATAGTTTATCTGATAGATTCCTACAGGAGTGTCAGCAACTCTTTAAGAAAAGATTTTATAATAAAAGCAATTGAGAGAAAAAAATTTTAAGTGTATTTAATACATGGCTGATATTTTATCTTTCTAGGTATCAGAAAGATAACTTAAAAGCGGAAAGTGGGAAAAGTAACTGTGGCATTTGACGAATTTATATATCTGAATGGGTGAGAATAAAAGATGTATGAGAAACTCCATTGATTGGAGTTTGCCTTTGTGTCTGCTTTATCTGTCTTATATAGATAAAGATTTTTTTACTTAGTGGCCCAGGACAGCTTGATCAGCTTATCATGCTTCATCATGTGGTGGCTAAATTACATAGTTAGAATACTAATGCTTGGATTTTGCCATGATTACAGCATTGAGTTTCATTCATTTATCCATCAAATATCGAGCACTGATGTGCCAGGCATTGGTTTAGGGTCTGGCAATATGACAATGAACAAAAAAAGGATGTTGCTTTTATACAGTGTACATTAGGGTAGTTGTTCAAAACAGGTTAGGAAATTACCTTAGTCCATTTTCTGTAGCTTATAACAGAATACCTGAAACTAGGTAATTTGTAAATAAAATGAATTTATTTCTCATAGTTATGGAGGCTGGGAAGTCCAAGGTCACAGGGGCTCATCCAGTGAGAGAATCACATGACAAGAGGGCTGAGCATGTTAATGTGCTCAGGTCTCTATTCCTATTCTGATAAAGCCACCAGTCCTACTCCCGTGATAACCCATTAATCCAGTAATCCATGAGTGAATTAATCCATTCATGAGGGCAGAGCCTTCATGATCCAATCACCTCTTAAAGTCCCCACTTTTCAATACTGTCACATTGGGGATTAATTTTCAATGTGAGTTTTGGAGAGGACATTCAACCAGAGCAGACATATTGTTTAATTTCATAACGAACTTTCCGTACTCCTAGAAAACCATTCAGAACCTCTAAGTAATGCCTACATAGACACTCTCAGGCTATTCCCTTTTATTCATTCCTATGAAAAACAGAAGTTTCACTGTTATTATTCATCAAAAGAAGGGTCCTTCTAAATATCCCACTATTGAAAAACATCAGGACTGAAAGCCTGTATTTCCTTTAATGTTTCAGATAGAAGGTCTTTGATAGGACTATAATAAGCATAATCTGATTGCCTTTCAATGCTCTCAGCACTGGATTTGATCAGTCAATTAACTGTGATCCCAGTCTGTTACCATTTGCTTGGGAGAGAAAAGTACACCTACCAAGAACACATTTAGTTTCTCCTACTAAAGTGAGTAATAAATTAGTTTACTTGCTTGTTACACAGCAGCTGATGGACTAATGGGTCACATAAAAGGTTTTGAGTAGTATGAGGAAATGAGTTAGAGAACAGGGATTTGTATAGATCATAGTAAGAATTTGAGTCTGAACAATCAAGATCTCACATTTGGTACCTATTCCATAGTGAGTGGGTTCACATTGATGTTTCTTAAATCAAGTCGTACATCCTCATTTAAAAAGCCATCTGCATCAAAAAATATTTTACAATGTCATTTTAACCTACCTGGTACACATTTGGAAACAGTGCTTATAATAGCCACTTTTAAGAAATAAATAACAGTACATGGAAACTTCTTATAAAAGTCTACACCTAATTGGATTTCCAGTGGAAACAATGGTTGTTTTGGTTTTACCCACTTCATTGCTTCCTATCTGGTTTTTAATCTCAAAACAACACAGTGAGTTGCTGCCAGTCACAAAACTATTTTATTCAATATAAAACAAAACAAAAATACAGTACCTAAGTCACCTAAAGGTGACTAAAGTGGTGACTCAAGCAGTTAATTGGGAATTCAAAAGTGCTCTAAATTATGTTCTTAACAAAGGAACTGAAATAGCAACAACAAAAATCAAAATGAAACCTCTCCATTATTGACGATGAATCTGATAACAGATTAAAGTGTGTGAAAAGGGGAAGAATTTCAACCAGCTAAAATGCAATGACACGGGGGAAGCCATGCCCATAGAATGCTGTGTTGAGTTAAAAATATCCTAGAAGTTTACCACAATAGGTGATCATTTCAACCCTGTGAAAACTCTGAGAGTGTAGGTTTGAGGGACAGTTATGGAATTAGAACAGAAAACAAATGCCAGCAACAATGGCATTTCCATTGGCCTAGAAATGCTTCAGGCATTTTATTTTCAGTATAGAATGCTCCAGAGATTTTTATGTTGACACTGAAATTAATTTTTCTAACTCCGCCCAGTTTATTTTTCCACTTGACACTTACAAACATTGAGCCTGTTGACATTTGCATTCAATTCAGTAAAGTTTAATTTATATTTTCTTTCCTCATAACAATATAACATTTTTTTTTTTGGCTTTAACAACAACCTCCTAAAATAGCTTCTTTACACAAAATCTCCATTTACTCACAGAGCACTGAGACATTATTTTATTTGCCATTTTCTTTCCCTCTTGCAAATGCAAATAAAAATAAATCAATAATAAATTCACATGGGGCTAATTATCCTGCCAATTCTATTTTAAATACATTTACAAACAAAAAATTTAAACAAACTTTTTTAACACTAATTTTAGAAACACTTTCGAACCATTTCACATAGTCTAGGGTTTATGGCATAGAATCAATTTTCAGAAGACTTTCCAACTCTTGCTCTTGATTTTGTAAGCTGGGAAAAAAAACTGCTGCTAAAGTTATGAAGTCATACATTTCCTAAAACTACTTTGGTTTATAGTGGTTTGTTGAGTATGGTCACAAGTTCCTCAGCACACTTCCCTCCGAGAAAAGGGGTTTATGTCTCCTCCCCTGGATTCTGGGTGGGCTCTGTGAGTGCTTGACCAACAGAATACAGAGGAAGAGATTCTCCATTAGTTTATGGGGCCAGGCTTTAGGAGACTGACAGCCTCCATTTCAGGGCTCCTGGAACACTCTGAGCTACCGGAAGAAGTTCAACTACCCTGAGGTCGTCATGTTGGAAAGGTCATCTGAGAGACCCTTCCTGGAGAGATCTGAGGCTACAGGACAAAGGACAGAGGTGACTAACCACCCCCAGCTCTCCCAGTCCCTGGCACAGTATGGAACAGATGTTGTGGAGCCGAGGCTAGTGTTCCCCATCACGCACTGCCCATAGCCATGGCAATAACAATAATGAAGTGGTTCTTTTAAACCTCTTATAATAAGATTAGGAGAAGTTTATCATGTGCATTAGATAACCAGATCTCTCCCAGGTAGGTCATGTACATTCCCTGCATCTCAGTGTATCCCTCCCACATCTAGTGAGGGTTTCAATAACACCTCCGTGGTAGACCCAGAATCTGTGAGTTTGAAGTAAAGCCCAAGCAATGGGCTTAATGCTTTTCCTGTGCAATTGACATCTGTATCACGTTGCCCCGTGTGGTTGCACACCAATATTGGAATCCATTGTCTTAGCGGAATGAGCCCTGGGCTCTGCTGCCAATTAGCTGTGCTCATTCAGGCCCAAATTCACCAAATGAGGCCCTCTAGTCTGATGTTCTGCGTCCATTCTGCCTAATGTTGTTTCTCAGAACTTTCCTTAAAAGGGTCCAGCAAGCACATAAAGAACTTCTATGTGACTAATGAATCTATACGATAGCATTATCATCACTAAACTCTGATTCTTAATAAACCTCTGCCGTGTATAGGGACCTTCTTATGTGCTAAGAATAAGAAGAAATGTCTAAATATATTACGGTTTGACTTTAAGTGACTTACGATTGATTTGAAGAGTGAAAAATAATCATCATCACAAGAACAAAGGGAACTTAAGGAAATTAAATAGTTTATTAAATAACTATTTTTTGTTTGCTTGTTTTCCAGCTCCTATAAAAAACCCAATGGAGAGAAACGAGATTTGTGGAGGATTGACTGAGGAATATACAAATATCTACTCCTTTACTTCAAGGTCTATGTTTGAATGTAACCTGTGTGATAGAAATCTCCAGATTTGGACCATGCGAGTTTGTCTCCTGTTTGACAAAGTTCTGTTTGACAATTATGTGTTTCATTTTTTTTTTAATTGAAGAAAACTCTAGGAAGCAGCTAGGAGGCTTCTGCTCCCAAGTTGGCTATAGGGCTATAGGGAGCTTTGCTGACTGCATCAGTTCAGTGCCCACTGAAGGGGGTGTCTTGTAATGTAAGTCTATTATAATTAAATGTTGGTTTTCAGATTGTTCTTCCCTGGGAAGCCTTGGGAAGCATCCTCCTTTCTAATTCCTCTCTCTTCATTTTGACTACTAGAAAGCTTAGGGCCACGTAACAACTTCCTAAGAACATCTATTCATTTCAAACTATTTATAAAGTGTCCCCTTGTACCCACATTCAAAACTGGGTGATGGAGCAGTAAGCAAGCTCTCCTAGAGGTGGTGTTTGAATTGGGGAAGACAGACAACACTTAAACATGTAAGGGAATAAGAAACTACTTGATTTTGTTAAATGAGCTGAAAAAAACAAAGAGAGGTGACAGAAGGTGACTAGAAAGCTAGTTCAGACAAGGTGGTGACAGCATCTCTAAAAAATAGGACATCAAGGGAGACACACAATGAGAAAGAAGAAGCTATCAAAAGATTTGGGAAAGTGACTGGTCCGACAGGGAAGAGCAAAGGCCTTAAAAATGTGAGCCAGCTTAGCTGTTAAATCTGTGCATTTGTGCTTTGTTTTCCTTGCTCTTGGTTTCTTAATTTATTTTTAGGTTGCAACTCTTATTTTACCATGATTTTATTGCATATTCTTTGTCTCTGCTGTCTTTGATCCATTACAAAATAAAGCAAGATAGTGGAAAGAATTAAATGTTTTTAACAGGAGACTGTTCTTCACTTGCAGTGTGAGAGCATTCTGCAACATTTTTTACCTAGAAAATTTTAAATTATATATGTGGCCAGAATTACATTTCTATGGAGCAGCATTGTTCTAGCCCAAACTCAAATCAAATGTCATAAAGTCACTTGTAAATTTAAGGTATTAACTCAATTTTTAAAAATTTTTTTCAGGGTTTTATTATTTTTTTAAGTTTTTTAATTTTTAATTATTACGGATACATAATAGTTGTACATATTTATGGGATACAAAATCTGAACTCAATATTTTTAATTAGAAGGACCCCAGAAAAGAATTCTTTGCTCAGGTATGTATGATTTCAGGCAGAGAAGGTCTAATCAGGCAAATCACTTGGCTAACATTTAGGAAGACCTTCTAGAACAATATAAGTCATTGTTAAAGTGTGTTCTGTACGTTGACTTTTGAGAACCAACTTCATATAACTAATGTTAACTGTAATGGTTTCATTAAAAAAAATGAAGCTTATATGTTAGCTTGTGATTCATGGAGCTATGGAAATATATGTTTATTTATAAGGGATACGCCCATTTATAACATATATGTGAGTGCCACATTTAGGAAGAGTTAGATCAGCCAAACTCATCAGAAACATTTATGGAGGGTGTTCTATGGATAGTAAATTGTACCAGTTGTTCATCAGGAGGACAAAATAGAAGACTGGGGTCTTGTCTCAATGTGCTTACCATAGAATCTCAAGTAATACCGGCCTGGTCAAACAACGAAGGTTTTGGCCTGTGACATTTCTTATTGTTTCCATACATAAAGAGAGAGATGTTAAAGGTGTCACGTAAGTAGAGGGCAAAATCTCTCCCACATTTTCCCCACTTTTCCAACCCTAAATAACTACCCTTAATTCAGTAGAGGACAGGTGGAAAAGGAGGTAAAAAGAATGAAGATCTGCCTGCCCTGATTACATTAGCCAAACATCTCTTTGCCATGTGACTTTCTCATTATGTTTTCGGCATAAGTTTTCCAAATTCACTTTATTACACATAGTCCTATACTTGGCAAGCAGTCTGTGTTTCTACATTTTTTTTCCAATCTATAAAATTGCACCCTTTGTAATTAAATTACCT
>RJWJ010038468.1:0-14979 GCA_004363605.1 Indri indri
TGCTTTCTGAGCAGTGGCTGCCTGCTGTTTCCTGCCAAGCTGTGCCTTGCCTTTCAAGCTACTCCTAAATTAAGAACTTCAGTCCATCCAAGAGAAACAGGCAGGAGAAGGAAGCCCACTGCCAATGATGTTATAACTGAATGCATATTTTTCTACGGTTTTTGTCTGACAATAATAATAATTACTGGTATTTACTGAGTGCCTACTATATGCTACATATACTTTACATATACATACAGTAATTAATGCTCACATGTAGGCTTATTGCTATTAATATCTTTGTTTCACTGATGAAGTAATTGAGGAACAGAGAAGTTAAATGTGGCCAGCTTGCACAGATAATAATTGATGGTGTCAGGTAATCGGTTCTTTTAACCTTTAAAACAATATTCAATATACATACATATTCATATTTAATACTTTTTAAGGGTGCTGGGGAGTACAGAAGAAAGAGGATGAGGTTAAGACTCAAACAACTTCAGATATGGCACCATGTGGTTCAGTGGCCTTAGTTACCGACTCTGGATCTTAGCTTCTAAATCTGTAACGTGAATGGATTGGACAGCTCCAGTTTAAATATTCTACAACTTTTAATGTCATTTTAGCACTTTCAATGATAATAGATGTACAAATTGATGCATCTTTTTTTAATGGCATATCTCTGTTGCATAAGTGAGTTATTATAACATCAATCCTTGGGGAGGAAATTTATTCCTCAATTAAACTACACTTCTATTAGAACAGTTTTCATGTCAGAATGTAAGACACACATTTTTCTGTTTTCAGAAACTCACTGTAGCTAATGGAATTACTGTCATCAGTGTTAGGAAATAACAAATTAAAATACTGAATAAGGCTCTTTTATTTTATGTAATTTGGCTTATAAAAGAACTGGGGGATATGATGGTATAGTGCCACATTGTGTGGATTCTATAAGTTAAAAATTGTATACCACCGTATGCCACATAATGACTTTTCGGTCGGTCAATGCATGCATGACAGTGGTCCTTTAAGATTATAATACTGTATCTTTTCTATGTTCAGATATACAAATACTTACCATTGTGTTACAATTGCTTTCAGTATTCAGTACAGTAACATGCTATACAGGTTTGTAACCTAGGAGCAATAGGCTACACCATATATCCTAGGTATGTAGTAGGTTTTTGTAAGTACATTCTGTGATGTTCACAGGGCAATGAAATCATCTAACTTTGCTTTTCTCAGAATGCATCCCCATCATTAAGTGATGCATGATTGTATATATATTTATGTTTGTAGCCAAAAGAAAAAAGAGATTCCAACTTTCCATATTGTATCACTGAGGCTAGAAATATAAAATAAAGACTTCAGTTTTGACTTTGTACTTAAGTAAATATAATGGACTCTGAGAAGGTAAATATGCTTTTTGGAACTCATCAACATTCTCATCATCTCTAATATTTATCAAGCACTTATTTTATACAGACACTGACCTATATATTCACATGTATCATAGCTTAGCCAAAAAGCCATTCCTAAGTTTATAAGAGAAAGTTTCAACTAAGAAAAAATAAATATATGAGAAGATTTTACATGTTTACATTAGGAAAAATAACCATTTTTACCTACAAAAAGAATGTGACACTAGCTTAAAAGTATTGAGCAGCTGGTGTACATCCACACTCAAGGCAACTGCACAAGCTATGTATACTTTGCATTAGAAATCAGAGATCACATAAAAGGAAGCAGGTGAAACCAAAGGCAACATTATAAGAGATCTTCAGACACACACATGCTGAACAAAAGCACTCTTTCTGTTCTGAACAACACCTGTGCCACAAGGGAAGAGAGTGAACACATGTGGTGTAATGATGAGAAATACTGTAGTATGAGAGAAGGCTCAAGTGAAGTGGTTCCTTTTCTATTTTTGCAAAATTAGGAATTAAAAAAAATGAAAATTCGAGACATCACATGGAATAAACCAAAAGCATAAGGGGAAAAAACACATAAGCTTTTAAGAGACTAGAAAAGAACTTAAACAAATTAGGCTTCTTACCCAAATGTTATGTCTGAGTAGCTGAATCTCAAGACATGGCTTTTGAGAAAAAATTGCAACTGTCAGTCACCCATTCCCTGTCCTAAGCCCAGGTGCCATGATGAAAAGCAATACTTGCCTGACATTTAAAAACAGGTTTGATGGTTGTAGAGACAATACAAGATTAATACCACGAGAACCAAAAAGGCAGAAAAAAAAGTAGATTTTTGCTCGTCAATTATAGGTCAAATCACAGATGCCTATCTGTTCACTTTTTTGCATATAGAAATGAGTGTATAATGAGAAAAACTTAAAATGATATAAATCTTCAGCCAATTCTTCACTGAAATTTGCAATTTTATTATGTTATTTTTCCCTCTTAACAGTTTCCACTTGACTCTATTAGTTAAAATAAATACACCAATCTTGTTATTTTTACAAGAATATTATTCACTGCAAATGGCTGTTGACAGCTTCGAGCAGTTCACTACAGGCATATAATCCGTGTTTGGAAACTGGAAGAAAATAAACTTTGTTACTAACTGAAATGACTTTTTAAACATTGCATCATCATGTTTTCCTGTGCTTTGTCAATCTTGTTTTCTCTCCTTTCTTCTTTTCTTCCCTTCGTCCTTCCTTCATTTCTTCTCCCTTTCTTCTTTCCTTTGTGCCCCTCCTCTTTTTATTTTTAGTGTTTACTAAGACACTAAAACTATGTTTGTTTGGTGTCAGGTGCTGTATGGACACTCATGATTTATACTTTGCACCCAAAGACTTCACAGTCTTATAAAGCGGCGGTCTCCAAGCTTTTTTTGGCACCAGGGACAGGTTTCATGGAAGACAATTTTTCCGTGGATGGAGGGGCAAAAGGGAGGATGGTTTTGGGATGATTCAAGTGCATTACATTTATTGTGCTCTTTAATTATTTCTATTATTATTACATTGTAATATATAATGAAATAATTATACAACTCACCATAATGCAGAATCTGATGCTTCCACCGATCTGACAGGTGGAAGAGCTCAGGGGGTGATTCCAGTGATGAGGAGCGGCTGTAAACACTGATGAAACTTCATGCTCACCCTTTCAGCCTGCCACTCACCTCCTGCTGTGTGGCCAGGTTCCTAACAGGCCACAGACCATAACAGTCTGAGGCCCAGGGGGTTGGAGACCACAGTTATAAAGGATTGTTTTAATCCTCTTGAGTGTAGTTAGTGCTATGCAAGGAAAACAGACAAGGTACAGAGGTTGGGACAAAGACAGAGCCATTAACTTTGTGTAAAGGGCATGAGGTCAGGGAAGCAGAGACAGTTTCACAAGAGGGGAGCTATTTGGTCTGATTTTCTTCATTTTATTATTTTGAAACTTCATAGATATATCTTGTATGTGAATAATATTTCAGTTTGTGTTTCTTCTCTTAAAAGGTTAGAATATGGGAATATCCTCTTCTTTTGGAAAGGGTTATATGTTCTAGAAAAGATTTTTCGATTTCAGTTTTAGTCATTTAGTTTAGCACACTGTAGTCTGTACAGCTTAGTCTGTACATTCTGTAAAATTGTCCTTATTAATTGTTCTTCTGTTTTGAAGCAATGTAGAACCTATATGACTGCAGACATTCACACATGAAAAGAATTGGTTATGGAGAAATAAGGTTTATATTCATTTAGCAATATCAGGAAATGACAAAGAAAATTATGCTAAAACCTAATTTTAAAAATGTAATAGACACACCACATGTACTCACCATCAAATTGGTATTAACTGATCAACACATAAGTGTACATATAAGAATAACACCTATTGGATGTCGGGCAGGGAGGAGGGGGGAGGGGGGAGAGGGAGGTGGGGACAGGTATATGCATACACAAAGAGTGCAATGCGCACCATCCGAGAGATGGACATGCTTCAAACCCAGACTCGGGGCGGGGGGGGGCGGGGGAAGGGCAACATGCATAACCTAAATATCTGTATTCCCATAACAGGCTGAAATAAAAAAAAATGTAATCGATAGATTTTACTGTTTAACTCTTTCTGCATTTCTTTAAAACTTTTCTTAAGCATCAGTTACGAATTTTATCAATGTCTCTTTGTTCTCTGAAAAAAGGAAAAATTATGAGAGCTTATAAAACTCAAGCACTAAAATGTCATTCATAACTTAGTTTGAAGGATGACTCTGGGACATTGTTCCACTGTAAAGAAAAACTTTGAGCTTGAAGCCTTCAATTTAATAATAAAATATTTAAAATATTTTCTCCTTCACATATGATTTACTTATTCACTTTAAAATGATTGTCTGTAAGTAATAGGAACAGATTATTCCTTACATTTTTCCTTATTTTTCTAATTATTCCTGTTAAGGGCGGTAAAAAATAGTGAAACTATGAGGAGAATCTTATCTTCTTAAGGCAAAAAAATCTTTGTACTCTGTTCTCAGATAAGATGCTTATACTGAGAAATAAAAATGTCAAGTGAAAAATTAATTTGTGTCCTACACTCACTTCTTGTAGAATAAATTATATATATATATGTGTGTGTGTGCGTATACACACACACACACGTTAGAGAAATCAATATATGCCTTCAATCATATTTTTACAAACTGGTATAGTCTTGCAATTTTGAATGTATTGTCTGAACTGGTACTTTAAACAACATACCATTTTTAGTTTTATTTTTATGTATTTATTTTTTTAAGACAGAGTCTCACTCTGTTGCCTGGGATAGAGTGCCATGGCGTCAGCCTACCTCACACCAACCTCAAACTCCTGGGCTCAAGCAATCCTCCTGCCTCAGCCTCCCGAATAGCTGGGACTACAGGCATGTGCCACCATGCCTGGCTAATTTTTTCTATATATATTTTTAGTTGTCAGCTAATTTCTTTCTTTTTTTTTCTTTTTTCTTTCTTTCTTTATTTTTTTTTTTAGCAGAGATGAGGTTTCACTCTTCCTAAGGCTGGTCTTGAACTCCTGAGCTCAAATGATCCTCTCCCCTAGGCCTCCAAGAGTGCTAGGATTACAGCCGTGAGCCACCGTGCCCGGCCAACATACCATTTTTAAATACAAATCTTTTGAAGAGTTGGAAAGTGCCATTTAAATGTAAGACATTAAACATGGGTCTTTTTCTTCATTCATTCTCTGGTAGATGTTCAGGTATACATTAAGTACAGATCCAATGGTCCCCCGAGTAATCTAAAAGAATTAAGAAAATAATCATAGTGAAATCTGGGTTTTTCTGATTAATGAAGGAGTCAAAGGCATAAGTAATTCAAAATATTGGATAATCCAAAAACATACATAAAAGATTTTTAACAATACTTTAATAAAGTTGATGTGGGTATAAATCATGATGATGATGATAGTGGTGTTAATGATAAGAACTCACATTTATTGACTATTTTTTGATTGTGAGGCACTACACTAAATGCTTCCTATATATTAGTTTATTTATGTCCTCAAAACAGCCCTATGAGGTATTTTCTATTGTTATTCAAAGCTTAGAAATGTTAATTGACCTGGTCAAGGTCCCATAGCTAAGAGGTAGTTTATGTAGTCATTACAAACCATCAAATATTTCTGGTTCTCTTCCCATGCACATTTTAGTAATGCACTTCCCCACCCACTTGAAGTTAGGTGTGTCTATGTGACTTGCTTTAATAAATTGTGAAACAAGTGACTTTCATTGGCCAATAAAATGAAAGCAGAGTATTACTTCCAGTTGGAAATCCTAAGAGCCACTGAGCTGTCTTTCATTTCTTCTGGAATGACAATGGTTGTCAAAATCACTGCTCCATAAGCCTGAGTCCTAGAAGAGTGACAATGATAATAGAGCCATCAACCACAATGAATGAGCAGATTAAAGGTGCTGGAAGATTCACTGTCTGGTGAGGGCTTGCTCTCTGGTTCAGAGACAGCTGTCTTCTGGCTGTGTCCTCACATGGTGGAAGGGGCCAGAGGTCTCTCCCAGGCCTCTTTTATAAAGGCACTAATTCCATTCATGGGAGATTTGCCTGTGTGACCTAATCACCTCCTGAAGTCTCTATCTCCTAATATCATCACCTTGGGGTTTAGGATTTCAACATACGATCTTTGGGGAGGACTCAAACATTAAGTGCATAGCACTATTTTACTTAAAACTAAGAAACTAAGTAAAAACTATTACATAACATAGGATAATGTAGCATGGTCATAATTTTTACATATATAAAAAGAAAATACTTTAAAGATATAATGCAAGAAAAGCCCCCTTCACAACCATAAAAAAATATTAAAATTCTAGAAACGAACATGACCAAAAGTATACAAGAGCTTTGTTTAAAAAGTAATAGAGTTTTGAGGGATGCAAAATGATTTGATAACATGATGTCATACCTATCATTTGTCCCTGGAAGACTCAATATTATAAAAATTATTAGGTCTCCACATCTTATACCTTTAACGCAAACACAATAAGAATATTAATTGAATATTTTCAAAGGGAATCTAGAATAGTCGTTTTAAAATTCATTTGGAAAGCAAACAGGGGAAACTAATTCAAAGGATTTTAACTTTTGCTTAGGATGTCTAAAGCTGTAAGAGAACACTGTTAGAAAAATCTGGATAATCAACAAGTCATAACTTTTCTTGAACTGCCCAAAAAGCTGCAGTTAGTCACAAGAAACTAACTACCCTGAATTCCAAAATGTAACAAGTCCCTCCAAAGAGAGAAAGAACACGTGAATTTTTTTCACCATTGGTAGAGCACTGAGAAAAGTTACCTACTGTAAAAGTGGATAAGAAGAAAAAAGTTAAAATTTGATAAATTCTTAGAGGCCAAGTATTGACCAGCATGTCAGAGATCCCAGACACAAGGAAAGTCTGAACCCATTCATGAGTTAGACATCCTCCTCCCCTTGGTGATGGTCAGGTACAAAACTCCACCTATTTCCTAGACTTATCTTTTTTACCATGCCAAAGGGAAAGGGGAATAATTCACTAACACTGTGGGTGGAATTTAAAACAAAACTAAAGTATCACCTTTGAGTAGGAGATGGGAAGATAAAACAAAATAGGTGGATGGAAGCTGGCTTCACTCCCTCTCTGCCCTCAATAGAAAACCTAAAACAAGCATACAGTACTGAGATCTACACCGGCAAGAACGCAGAGCTCATGTATGCAGATGATACGGTTCCCGGGGCCACGGAGAAGTGGAAAACCTCCAAGCAGATGGTAGGAGAATAGGACTTCCGTATCCCAGATGCTGCTCATCCCATATTGCCCGGCACCGAGCGTGCAGAAAATCTCCCCGCAACTTACAGTTTCTACACCAGAAAAAGTGAAACTGAGGTGGTCAAGTAGTGTCCCCCACCTTCTCGGGTTCGCTGGCAGGAGACCTGTCTTTGCCTTCAACCACCTGTAGCATCCTAACTGCCCGAAGGGAGAAAGAGCCCAGTGGACAGCAGGAGACAAACCAGAAGCTCTGCTCTGTGACTCAGCCAAATCAGAGTGGTTGTTCAGCAGCACCGCACAGGAGGAGGTAGGTACGCCAGATCTCCTGGGCCGGAAGCCCTTCCCAGCCTTCCCACATTGGTGGGATAACCCCTTCAGGACCTCGCCCCTCTGGGACAGACACATTTACTATCCACTTACGACTGCACTGACCATTTACTAGAGCAGAGGCCAGCTTGGACTTAAGGCGCCACCTAGAGCCAAAAAGGAGGCAGAGACCTAGAAGTGAAGATTTGCAAAGCAAATACTGTATTCAATAAAAACCCCAACAAGCGGAACAGAGAAAACTGGAATAAAAAGCAAAATATTCTACCCTTGGTGGAAGAAGAAAAAGAACCAGGGAGAGGTGATATTTCAGTTTGATTCCAAAGGCAGGAAAAGCCAATGTCTCTGTCTCTTCACCTATTCTATTTTCTTCCCCTGAATCCTGGAACATCCTTTACTGTCTTGTGTGCCTGAAAAACTTTTAAAACAATTTTCAATACTCTGCTCTTATGGCGACTTCACATTGAAAAAATGCCAGATGATGCCAGTTTCTCCCTGACAAACAAAGAACAGGCTGAGATAGTAAGTTCCTTTCTTCTATTTTTTATTAGCCTTTATACATATCAAATCGCTCTAATTGTTTGGGTACTTACATAATTTTCCCACTGGAGTATAAACTTCTCCAGGGCAGGGGTTGTGTCTTATCACCACCTGCAACTTTTTTTTAATTATCAGGCACTCAACCAACAAATGTTTATTTCAAATCAATTAAAATGAAAACTGTAATATTAAGACCAATATGAAAATGATGTTTGTTCATGATGGGATTCCGAGGAGAGCATACTTCCTTAAATACATTTTTTATGGTGAAGGAATTATTGAAGACAGATTGTTTTTATTTATGTTATTTAATTCAAAATAACAATTTTTTATGTATAATATTTTTTTTATTTCAACATATTATGGGGTACAAATGTTTAGGCTACATATATTGCTTTGCCCTACCCGAGTTAGAGCTTCGAGTGTGTCCATCCCCCAGATGGTGTGTGGATAAGCACTCTTTAGTACAAGATGGTTTGTTAACTAGGGGGTTTTATTTAAATTTATGATACAGGATTTAAACATTAGTAGGCTTTTCTTTCTCTTCCAGTCAGTATTATGAACTAGATTGCTGTAAGATTCCTCCAGCTGAAAACAACTGAAAAAAGATGAAAAAAATACAAAAATAAACTCTTTATAAATGCATGTATAAACATATAAGAAAGTAAGGAATTCTCAGAAGCAGAGGACTCAACAGAGGAAACAAGATTCAGAAGTCAGTTCTTCCTGAGGGAATTTTCTGTATGAATAGTTTGTTTTCAGGGACTGTTCAGAAGTGGGGAACACGAAATAAAGTTTAGATTTACACGAGACGGGATGCTCACAGGAATCACCTCTGTATATCCCATACATTTACCTCTCAGGAGAGGACAAGAAAAATAGTCTGTCTTGAACTTTGATACTGTAAAGAGTGGAAAGAAAAACTTTCTTTCAGACTCTGTAACCATAAGCCATCTGATTTTAGTTTCATAAATTCATATTTCCTGGGTGGTCTCAGTTCCCAACGTACAAATGTTCCATGTAATGTGGTCTCTAGTTACCAGTGCCCCCAGGACCTGGCAGGACTAGACAAAAACCCTCTCCTATGAAAATTGCCACAGCTCATGGCTCAAATCATATGCACAGAAATATGAGCTCACATTTAAAAACAAAGGCAAAGCAAAGCAAAACAAAATAAGCAAGCCAGGATGAGAGAGAGAGCCAGCAGAAAAACACAAATCACAAAATCAAATCTGCAAAAACATTAAATGTTGGAGTTTTCAGACACAAAATATAAAAAAATGATTTGAAAATAAGTTATAAGTGAGAATATATAAAAATGAGTGAACACAAATCTGAATAAAATGGGTTTATTGGAGATTAGACAAAGATGAAGAGCAAATTAGTGAACTGGAAAGAGATATGGAGAAATTTCTGAGACTACAAGGAAGACCATGGGATGGAAAATAGAGAAATAGAGAAGACATGTTAAGAAAAATGAAAGATAGAATCAAATTAAAAATAAGAAATTCATATCTAAACATAACAGTAAATATTTCAGGTGACCAAAGATAAATAGAAGATTTAAAACCCCAGCCAGAACTATAGACAGTTATATTCAGAGCAATGACATTTATTCTGAGAGGGGATTTCTCAACAGTATCAATGAAAGTTCGGAGAAAGTGGAATGATGTATTTGATATTCTGAGTGAAAATAACTGTCCATGTAGAATTGTATACTAAAAAAATAACAAGAAATTAGGACAAAATAATGACATTTTCAGATAAAGAAAACCTAAAAGAGTTTTGCCACAATAGATTGTCACTAAGGAAAACCTAAAATAGGCATTTCAGGAAGAAAACATTTGAGATAGAAGTTTTTGCCAGGGGGTCAAGCAACTACTCCAATGTTGACAAAAATGATTCCAGAGTATATGAAAAGAAAGAACATTTCCGCTCTTGATATGAAAATAGTATGAGTTTGATTCCAAATGCCCCAAAAAGAGTGAATGAAGAAGAAGATATCAGGTCATGTTACTGGTGACATTGATGTGAAAATGTTTAGCCAAATATTAGCAAACCTAACTGAGCCATGTATTAGTACAAATCAGAAGATAAATGCCTTTTGGACAGAGGGTTTAACTCAGAAATGCAACAGAGGCTTAACATAAGAAAATTAATGAATACAATTCACTACATTAGTAATTTGAAGAAGAAAAATTTGACAATGGTATAAAAATACAGAAAAATATTAGGTTAAGGAAAAGGAAAAACACGATTGAAGAAATAGAAATCAAAGCAAGTAACTGTATGAGCGGATACATTGAATGCAACTCTACTAAGTATTCCACTTAAAAGACAAAGGTTGCCAGATTAAAATAATAATAATGATAAAGAACCACCTATATAATCTTTACATAACATATACCTTAATCAATAAGCATAAATTATAGACAGATTGAAAGTAAAAATTGGAAAAGATATACAATAAAATTTGCAACCAGATATATATTGTGAACATCTTATCCCAATCTATGGCAAATCTTTGAAATTCTAAATGGTATCTTTAGAAAACCAGAATTTTTAATTTTAATGTGATGTAATTTATCAAGTTTTCCTTTTATGCTTCGTCCTTTCTGAACATTGTTTAAGGAATTTGACCTAACTCTAAGTCATAGAGATTCTCTCCTATGCTTTTTCTAGATGTTTATGATTTTACCTTTTACCTTTAGAGCAATAATACATTTCAGTTCATGTTTGGGTATGGGAAGTGAAGTAGCAGTCAAATTTTATTTTTTTTCATATGAATATACAATTGCTTTAGCACTCGTCTAGTGATCAATTTCTATCATACAAAAGCAAGCAAACAAAACAAAACTACCCAAAATATAGTAGTTTAAAACACATATTTTATTTTTGTTATGATTATTAAGGTCAGGAATTCTGGAAGGGCATTGCCAGGTGGTTCATCTCTGACCTATATTATCTGCTGGGGCACCTGGGCTTGAAGAATCTACTTCCAAGATGGCCTCTTCACTCCTGTGTCTGATACTCAGGCTCCTAGGTCCCTCTCTATTTGTCTGTCTCCACATGGTGTCTCATCCTCTATATTTTCTAAATGTGACTTGAGATTTTCACAGAATAGTCACCTTGGAGTAGTTGAACTTCTAACATAGCAGCATATAGTTTCAAGAGACCAGGGTGGAAGCTGCCAGCCCATTTATGGCTAGGTCCAGAAATGGCATAATGTCACTTTGACCATACTCAATTGGTGAAAGCAGTCACAAGAAAGCCCAGATTCAAGGCAAAGGAAACTGATGACATCTCAATGGAAAGAATGCCAACAAATTTGTGGCTGTCTTTAATTTACCATAGCATTATATTGAAAAGACTATTCTCTCCTCCATCAATTGCACTGCAGTTATCATAATTTAAATGAATATTCCTGTGTGAATCTATTTCTAAATTCTTTTTTTCTATTCTTATAAAGTAAAACATGCACTTACCCTATGACCCTGTAGTCCCACTACTCAGTATTTACACAAGATAAATGAACAACTATATTAAGATAAAAGCCATTCCATGAACATTTATAGAGGCCTTATACATAATTGTCCAAAACTGGAAATGATTCAAACGTCCTTTAACCAGAGAATGGATAAAGAAACTGTAGTACAGCTGTTCAGTAGAGTACTTACTTAGCTGTGTAAAGGAAAGAGCTATTGATGTACTCAATATATATATAAATCTTAAATATACTTTGCTAAGCACAAAAAACTAAATCCAAAATACTACATGTTGCCTTTTAAAAATTATTTATTTATTTATGGGTATTTCAATAGATTTAGGGGGTATAAGTGGAGTTTTGTTACATGGATGTGTTGTATAGCTGTGAAGTCTGGACTGCAGGTGTACCCATCACCCGAATAGTGTACATTGTACCCAGCAGGTAATTTTCCATTCCTCACCCTCCCACTCCCCCACTTCTGTGTCTCCACTGTGCATTATGCCACTCTGTATTACCATGCATACTGCTATATGTTGCCTGATTCCATTTATGTAGTATTATGGAAAAAAGGAAAATTAAAGGGATGTGTATTTGTTAGAGTTCTAGCAAGAAACAGAACCCATAAGAGGTATATAGATAGACAAATAAATAGATAAAGGATTTGTTATGGGAACTGGCACATGCAATCTTGGAGGCTGAAAATTCCCACCATAGGCCATCTGCAAGCTGAATAACCAGGAAAGACAGTGGTATAATTAGGTCAGAATCCAAAGGACTGAAAACTAGGGGAGGTGATGGTGTAACCCCCACACTGAGGCCACAGGCTAGAGAAGAGGGGATGTGGAGTGCAATAGTGTAAGCCAGATGTCTCAGCCCCAAAAGAAAGAGAAAGTCTGCCCTTCTTCTTCCTTTTTGTTCTATCAGGGCCCTCAGCTGAATGGATGGTGCCTGCCTACATTGGTGAGGGTAGATCTTTCCTACTCAGTCTACTGATTCAAATGATAATCTCTTCCAGGAACACCCTGCAAGATACACACAGAAATAATGTTATATCATCTCTCAGGGAATCCCTCAACCCAATCAAGTTCATACACAAAATTAATCATCATGGGATGAAATCAGATCTTTAGTACTAGGGATAAGGGGTGAGGGGAGATGTTGACAACAAAGACAGCCTGAGGGAATTTGGGGAGCAAAGAAAGTCACTACAACTATAGTGTAGGGTACATGACTATGCATTTTCAAAACCCCTAGAACTGTACACCACATAGAATGAGTGGAAAATTTAAAGCTAAATAAGAAAAGAGCTTTATATAAATACTGCATTATAGTTAGTAAATTTTGCTTCTCATAGATTTATGGGTTAGTTATTCTGGAACTATTCTATGTATATAATAGGGTTGAAAATACAAGTAAGTATATTGTAGAAAATGCGAGCCAGGTTTCTTTCTCATTGTCTGAGAATAAAAGTTACAAATGAGTAAAGGGGGAAAAATAGAACGAACTCTGTGGTATTGAATTGGAGTTGGAAATATCTGTATGAAGTTTCGAATATCTGTAGAAGTGTTACACACAGATGAATATGTGTATGTATGTGTGGGTTAGTATATATACACATAGCTTCACATTCTATATGCTAAAAAGGTTTAAAAGCAATGATAACCCAGTGGCCATAAGCACACTTAGAGCCTAGATCTTGATTTTTACATACCATTCTCCAATAAAAAGAACAAGAGCTCCTTGGTGAAGTGGTTGCTTGAGCAGGGAAAATATAAAATATGCTTGGAATATCTTGTGGTACCAGAAAATAAAGAACTTATAAAAATGGTTTACTTGTATAACATAAACATAATTTTGAGCAAATAAAAGTTTACTGAAAAATATATGCAGTATCATTCTATTAATATTTATATAAAGACTAGGCATATTCAGAAGTAGACATATTGCTAAATGATGCAAACATGCCTAGTGATAAAGTAAAGGAAACCAAGGACATGTGATTCGGAATGCCATTTTCCTTATTTGCTAAAAACAAAAACACTGTTGAACTTTTAACAGCTTAATAGCCTCCACAATCAGGAAGACTTTTTCTTTCTTTATCTCACATATATCTTTCTATTGTTACAATTGCTTCCATCTGTTTGGGCCTCAATAGATCTGGTTATTGTATCTTCTGGGCAGTAGCCAAGCTTAAAATTGAAGATTGATTTTAGTTTTCTTTCTCTAGGGCAAATGATTCTGTGTCTTAAAGATCATGTTCTCTAATCATTTGACCATATTTGCATTGTCCCTCTGGTCTTCTCTGAGTTTTTCTTATTCTTTGTCTTGAAAACCCTTTTATCATGCTGTGGAATTGACTACTCCTAAACAAAATGAGTCCCATCCATAATGTCAGTTAGCAAACCCAAATATATTGGTTCCAAATTCAATTTTCAAAAAATACTTTAATGACTTAGTTCTCTATGCCACAATTCCTCAGAAGTGCTCAAGTCTTGAAGGGTTGACGTTTCTATTTCTCTTTTTAGTTTTTCAGATATTTGAGAGTAGCATCTCTGTCTGTGTAAATAGTCATTTTTCCTAAGCCAGATAGTTTGTAGTCATAGAAACATATCTTTCTATGAACAACACAAATAATACCATAATGAATACATGAAAATATAAATTCCACTTTTTCAGATCATGTGTGAATTATTTCTCTACTTTCATTTAATTTTATGCTTATACAATAAACTAATGTAAATAAATACACACTGAGAGAAAAATGAAAATAACTATACTAGAAAGTGCTAAACCCATCAGATATACTTCAAATTTTTTTCTAAGTTTCACAACACCTCTTGGCAAAGAAGTGTATTAAATTTCTACTTATACCAAATATTTTAATAATAATTCAATTAATATTTATTATATTAATCATATTTATTTTGCTGTGGATTGGCTGTCCTGGATTGGCTCCTGAAACAAAAGGATTAGAGGAAAAATTGGCGAAATCTGAATATAGTCTGGAGTTCAATCAATGTATCAATGTTAATTTATTAGTTCTGACAATTAAGCATGGTTATGTAAGATGTTAACATTAGGAAATCTGAGTGAAGAGTATATGGCACTTCTCTGTGTTCTCTTTGCAACTGGAAATATTCATAATAAAAAAGTTTATTTAAAAATAATATGTTACTCTCTATTTTTATTTTATTTTATTTTTTTTCCTTTTTTTTATTGTTTGTTGTTTATAGGGGTACAGGTGTTTAGGTTACGTATGATGCCCTTGCCCCCCCTTCCCCCCAAGTCCCAGTCCCAAGCATGTCCATCTCTCGGAGGGTGCGCATTGCACCCTTTGTGTATGCATATATCCATCCCCTCCTCCCCCTCGCCCCTCCCCCTTCCCCCTCCCTCCCTACCCGACATC
>RJWJ010038469.1:0-14998 GCA_004363605.1 Indri indri
GAATTGAGTAGGTTTTAAAAGGATCATATGAGGATGACTGCAAATTATAAGCACTATGCAAATATGTTAGTAATAATAATAATAATAATCACCTTCCTGAGGTTAAGGATCATATATATGCTTGTTCAACTAAAGTACCTTGTGTATAGTAGCAGTAATAATAGAACACTTTTCAATAATAGAACACAATTATTGAACACTTGTCATGTGTCAGGCACTGTTCTAAATGTTGCACCTGTATAAACTGATTTAATCTTTACCACAAGCCTATGAAATAGTTACTATTTTCATTTGCAGTCTATATATGAAAAATCTGAGGTTCAGAGAAGTGAATGGAGCAACTGAAATTCCAACCCCGGAGCCCCACTTCATGGCCACTATTGCATACTGCATATTGATACAATCAATGGCCACTAGACCAGTGGTCAGTCAACCTTGACTCTTTCTGATTCAGGGACCTCCTAGTCAGAGCCTGGAGCCAAACAGATGCTCATGAAACACTTACTGGACTCTCTGGTGAGCCACATGTTCTTTCATAAGTCTCTGAATCCCAGGGCACCTTTCTAGCTCACTGATAAGTGTGAGGCTCAATGGGAAAACACATATTATACACGTGCAAGGGGCTATGAGCATATTTGTTAAGAAACGAGTGACAACACTTGAATGAATAGCTAGACTGATGTGCTTCTGAGCTCCACACTCATTTTATCCCTTTTTTGATCTAGTCTAGCATGTGGCCAGTTAGATTTAGATATCAGGGTAGAACTTGCTGATTATATTCCCACGTATAGAAATGTCAGGAGACCTTGGAAGACTTATGCAAGGCCAAGGATCTTGCTGCAGATCCATCCAGTAAATCCTCCACAGAACATGCAAGGCCTGAGGGACAGCTCCCCTGCCAGGCCACTTCCTGTGTTAAATCCTGAGGCCTCTACATTGTTGGCCACTCCACCCAGCAGGCCCTCCCCTCGACAGCTGTTCTGGTTGATAACTTTCAAACCGTAGAATAATAAAAGCCTGAGACAACATTATTACCACTTGTAGTGGGTTGAATATTGTCCCCTCCCCTCAAAAAAAATTTATATCTACCCAGAACTTCAGAACGTCATTTTATTTGGAAATAGCATCTTTGCAGATATAATTAGTTAAGGATTTCGGGTTGAAATCATCCTGGATTTAGAGTGGGCACTAAATCCAATGACTGGTGTCTTTGAAAAAGAAAAGAGAGAAGGATTTGGGTACGTAAACACACAGACACAGAGGGGATGGAGATACAGAGAAGAGCACCCTGGAGACAGAGATACAGAGAAGAACACCATGGAGACAGAGATACAGAGAAGAGCACCATGGAGACAGAGATACAGAGAAGAGCACCATGGAGACAGAGATACAGAGAAGAACACCATGGAGACAGAGGCGAAGACTGGAGTGATGCAGCCACAAACCAAAGAACACTGAAGATTACCAGGAGCCAACAGAAGCTGGAAGAAGCAAAGAAAAATTCTTTTCTTGAGCCTTCGGAGGGAGGATGGTGCTGCCGACTCTTTGCTTTCAGAGTTGTAGCCTCCAGAACTCTGAGAAAATAAATTTTTGTATTTTTAAGCCACCCAATTTTGGGTACTTTGTTACAGCAGCCCTAGGAAACTAGTACACTACTACTGCTGCTTATTCTATAGATAATTAGAAAAGACGTTTCTGTGACTTTAGAATCTACTGAAGAATCAGAGATTCTAAATATAGAACTAAAGTAAAAATTTTGTAAATCATGCTCTCCAAGGGGAAAAATTCTGTGAATCACACTCCACACCAGCAAAACACAAGCCATTGCTAGCAACATTTAGTCTCACTTTTGATGGTCCAATAATTAGAGTAAAGTCTACTTATAGCAAGAGCCTTTTTCCCCTGTGTAGCATACTTCCACATAATTATAAAACCGCATGCTCTTAAAAGACACGTTCTAGTTCTATAAAAATAAAGTTAAAGGAAATATTTTAGAAGAAAAATCAATTCCAAAAATATAATAAAATGCTGTCATTTTTCTGCCATGAAACAACCATTTCAAGAAATATTTTCATTACTCTTAGTTACTACTGATCTATCTAGCCCAATTTTAAATCTATTACACAGTAAAATTTACTTAAAATGTTCATTAATCTACATTTTTCCACAAGCTAAGTAACTAGGAACCATCAAAGATGATTTTTTTTAAAAAAAATATTTTAACTGGGCCCATTTACACACTCTTGAATATTTTGTCCCAGATTATTACCCAAATGCAACATAGAGGAGACCCCAAATTTTAACTTATTAGGAAAAAAAAAAAAAGGCCTGTAAAAATTTTATGCTTTGCAATCAAAGGTAGTGCTCCCAGCGTGGTGCCTGCTACCCATGTGCAGCTGTGACTGAAAAAAATCAAGGTGTGATAAAATGGCCTTTTTCATATTATCCTCCCTTAAAAGTTTTTTAATTGGAACACAGCCATCATTAACAGAGCCCGTTCACCCAAGGTCTTTCCTCCAAATGACCAAATGAGGTGCCCAACTTCTGACTTCTTCGTGCCAGGTCGATATGTGCTACTGACAATCTCTCCACAGTGTACGGCTTTGTCTCGTGTCAGTTTTAATAAAAGAAAACAACATGATAATAACTCTTTTTGTGAGCTTCTGACATCCTGTGGCTTCATAAGAAATTTATTTTTTCGTAGCACAGACAAGAAGCACCTTCCGTTTCCCCAGCTCCCTCTGCCCACCCCCACACTCTCCCTCCTTTCTAATTTCCCCACATCCCTTAGCAGAAAGATTGTTTTCTGGTGTCCCTCAGCCTGGAAACTCTAGAACCGCTTTAACGTAACTCTTCCATCTGTATCTCCGCTGTATCCAATTTGTCATCAAACACTGTCATCTCTCAATGGAGGCTGTCTAAATTCACATCGCTCTTCCAAAGCTCAGAGCTTCTTTGATGACACCCTCAGGCAAAGACTCCTCCCCTTGGAGTCCCTTCGACAGCCTCCATCCCTCCCGGTAAATGTGGCGAAGACATCACTTTCTTCACAGCATTCGCTGCTTAATATTTTGTTATGGTTCCCAATTGTCCAATAGATAAAAGCTCTCATCCCATAATAGGTTTGCAAACTCTTCTGTCATTAGCTCAATCTGGTTATACGTCTTTCTCCTGTAAACTGCAGCACACAGCTACTGTTCCAGCCAGGTGAGCATTCACCCTGCTTCCTTCCTAGCTAGACCTTCCCCTTTTCTAGGTGTCACGACCACTCATTCAGTCTGTCCCCAATTCTTTGACTTTGGACACAGAATATCCTCCCTCCTCCCACCATTCAAATCCTAACAGCTCTTAAGGATCCAGCTAAATCTCACTTCCTCAGGGAGCCTTCTCACCCTGCCCTGCTCTGCATAGTAATATTCTACCTCTGAAATAATTAACTCATGTCTATTTTTTTATGTCACTTCCTGTCCTTCCATCTCCCTCCTTCCCTCGTTCCTACTGAATTAGCTCACAGACCCCATTGGAGATCTTCGGGCTTTATTCCCACATTATTTTTCTAGTCTATTTGCCATTTCTGGCCTTAATTTTCTCCCTGCTTAGCCCTATGCAGCACCACACTCTCAGCAATCTGATCAACAGCCCCACCCACCTCGATCTTCTGCCTTGATATCTCTAATGCAAGATCAGTAAATTGTTTATGTTTTCTGTTTCTTTTCAGAAGCTACCAGTACAAAGTTGATGACAATGTTGATTAGCTCCTTTAAATGTTTTGTTTGCATTTACGGCTAATGAGCAATTCTTCCCCATTCTTTCTCAGCTCCCTTTTCCTTTCAAACTTTACAGATTTTCTTAAGTTCCTAACCTTTTTCCTATTCGTTTCATTCTTAGCAAATGGCCATTGTAGGGTGTAATCAATCCTCACATTCAGATTAGTCTATATTTCTTTATCCACTTCTCCCTTTCTAGTCTTGGAGGAAGTGTGCCTCTGTCTGGTCCCTTCCCCTTCCACCTTTCAGTTATCGCCTGTCATTGTTCAATTTCTTCCTCTCCTTTGGCTTCTCTTGTTAGTTTATATGTTTGAATCATCCTCATATCTTAAAATACTTTCTTTTCTCAACCCCGTCTCTTTCTTGGCTTTACAGGTAAAACTTTTAAAGGAACAGACTACCCTTCCTATGTACACTTTCTCACTCTAGATTGCCGACTCGAACCACTGCAATCTGACTCCTAGCCCCATGTTTCTACTAAAACTGCTCTCAAAAATTTTCTGGTCCCCTCTTTCCTACCTGCTAACTCTAATGGCTTCCTTTCATCCTCCTGTAGCCCCTGACAGTTGTTGACCTACATCTCAAAACAACCGTTTCTTTGCTTTCATAACATTCCCCTTATTTCCTTCTACTCTAGTGATTCTTCCCGAGAGGTTTCCACTAATTTCTCTTCCTCAGCCTAGCCATTAAATGTGAGGGTTTTTTTCTTTTTTAATTATTCCTAAGTTCTCTTTTCTTCTACTACTAATTTTCTCCCAACATGATTTCTTCAGTTCCTATAGTTTTAACTGATTCCTATAAGCTGATGACTTCCAAAATTTATTAAATGCTTCCATCCCCATTCTAAGCTTTCAACTCAAATTTCCAACTATCACCAAATTTCCATAGACACCTCAAACAACCCACTAAAAGTTGAACTCATTGTCTTCTCTCTACACTTGCTTCTTCCTCTACATTCTTTATCTTTGTTAATATCTTCACCAGAACACTTTGACGTAGTCATTTTAAAGTATTCTGTATACCTCAGCTCCAAGTCCACTGGGTAACCAAGTCCTAACCAATTCAAACTTTACAATCTGCCTTCTCTCCCATCCTCCTCAGTTTATTGAAAAAAGATTTCTACTGAGTTTCTTCTTATAGCCTCTTTCAATCTACCTGTATATTGTCCTTAAGGTTATTTTTATGTTGCCAAAACCAGCTTGTTATATACATGAACATGTCACTCCTATGTTTAAAACAAACAAACGAAAAACCTCTGACCTGAGGTATGTTTCTAAATGTTTGCCTGTCTTTTGTGTCTTCCAGTTTAAAATATGGTCTACATGTAAATGCTGTTTGGAGGAGACCAGTGCGTAACTTCTGCCCATGTGGATTTTATTTCAGAGATGGTACCTACTTTCTTCTATTGTTCAAACTACTGGGTGCTATCTATGAAACCATTTTTTCCCTCTTTCCAGAAGGAATTCTCTCTACTCAAAAATGGGTCTTTTCTGGTCGGTGGCTACCCACCAGCCTCATTTGCCGGTTGCTGCTCTTTTGTGCACCCCACAGCCATGGCTAAAAGATAGAATTTGGGCTTCACTGAGCTCTCTTTAAGATGTCTCATTTATTTGTAAAGAATAATCTTTTCACTTGGCATAAAAATTAATGTTGTGACTTTTAAAAATGCCTGTTGAAATGTCCAGTGCCCTGTTTTTCTGTCTGAAATAAGATGATGATTATAGGGATTAGAGGAACTCACCTAATTGAAGATGGCCCTGGGGTCTCAAGATTATTTTAGAAGATACGCACGTTGTTACTTTGCATTTTACATGTGCAAACAAAGCCATTACTCCAATTAAGGCAGCTTCCAGTTTATTCTGACAGTGCGTGAAGGTATTTATGTACGTCAGTGCCAGCCTGGGCATTATGCAAGTCTTAACGCATGGATCTCCCCTCCCACCCTGGCTGGGAGTATTTGGGCATATTTTTCAAGCCTTGTTTAGGATTTGTAAAGGCTCTTCTTTTATTCTACCTTCCCATGTAGACTATTATTTAGTAGAAAGCTAAAAACCTGATTTTGTATTGATATCTAAGCCTTTCACACAACATAAATATAGGGAGCTTTATCTGAGTTTACTTGTACTGTCTTACTCAAGATGGATCTCAAAAAAATGCTTCAAGAATCTCCCCCTCGTTTGTCACATGTCAGGGTGTGTGTGAGAGCAAGAAAAAAGAAGCCAAGGATTAAGTTTGTTTATTTTAAAATTTTTAGCTTGTAGTCAACCATTTCACTTTAATGTGCTACATGATGCTACAGTAATCGTTTTAACCTATTTCCTGCTGACAATATCAAACCTTCTGTGAAGTCAATTTGACTTTGTCTTTTTGAAATTGCTCTCCAGAAAACCAGGGAAATAGAGTTTTGAAGCAAGTATATAAATAATTATGCCAAAATGCAACTATTTAAGTGGAGTTGGAGCTTGTATTTTTCTCTATTGGCTCACACATTTGAACATACTTTTCATGCAAGGCCCTCAGCGACACACTTTGCAGGATCTAAAAGCACTTAGATTAAATGGGTCAATCAATGCATTGATTAATTAACTTCCTACTTCACTTTTCCTCTAATTACACAGCTGTTAATATTTCTTTAGGGGAGCTAAACATGAGATACAGATAATCATTCCCATGAGCTATTATTCCATGTTATAGAGGTTTAGTAACACAACATCCCAAAACTGCAATGTCCTTTTCTTTAAAAAAAAAAAAAAAGAAAAAGAAAAAGCCCTTCCCCCACCCAAAAGAGAAGCTATAAATTTAAGCCAATATAAACTCGTCAGAGTTCTCTCTCTCAATTTCACACCAGGGCGTGGTGCTACACAGCTGGGGAGCTGAGCTAATAAGTGTTGAAAAATGAAAAATGCTGCTTTATGGCATCACATAAACTGGCAGAAAGAATACTTTTACCTCCACCCCATTTTTGACAAACAAATGCCAAAATGTAGATGCTGTAAGAATGAGACTTTATGGCATTAGGCCCATAGGGCAAACAGAATTGTCTTGTGGGATTTTCTTTTTATTGAATACTATATGTAATAAGAAGTGGCACAACATTTGTAAAATCTAATCACTTTTGGTTCCTTTCTGAACCTCAAAGGGGTCATTTCTAGAAAAGCTGTTGGAAACACTGCATAATGATCTATTTATCCAGTAGTGAAACAGGATTATCCCTTTTACAAGGAGACTGAGCCTTCCCTAACAATATAAATACTGTAATACGAGTGTACAACTTGAGGATTTTGAGGAACATCCCGTTCAACAAATATTTGTTGGAATAACTATGACGGAGTTCAAAGAATGATGCTCAGAGCTCTTGTGTAATTTACATGAAATAATATAATCAGGCCCCAGCTGTTTTTCTTGGGCTGGTTTATTTCCTAGCTGGTGGTCACTCACTCACTCGCTGACTCTCGCACTCAATCACTCACTAGTCACTCTTTCAACATTCAATCAGCAAACGTCTATTGCAAGTTTACCATATCCAAGTCACGCAGGCCTAATAAATCACAGAGAACTGTACCGTGATAGCAAGAGATCCAAAATCTATCACAGAAAAAAATCCCCTTATGCAGGGTCTTGAAATAATTGAGATGAAGCCAGTGCAAAGTAAGCAAGAAAAGTGAGGCCGGTGTGTGCATTGTCAGGGTACAGTCCCTTCCTATAGGAAACACTAAAGTTCAATGAAGCCAGAGGACATAGAGAACAGCTCAAGGCCCTACCCTAAGGCTTCTAGGTGCTGCTAGACTCCAGTGGCTGGGAACTTCTGATTATAGTACTTAGAGATTTATGATTGTCTACTCTACATATGCCTTCCCTGATTTTACATAGCTATATAATATATATATATTCTCTTTCTTCTGAACTTACAAAAAATTACCTACCAACTTACTATAGCCATTATTATTATTTACCTTATATTGTCTCCCTACTAAATGTAAATTCCTTAAGGGTAGGACCAAAGTCTCATTTACCTTTCATTCACCATCAGTATTTAGCACAGTGCATTACAATAGTGGACGTTCTATGCCATTTGGTTAAATAAACTTTTCAATGGATTTAATTCATACGTAATCAAATACTCATAGCATCACAGTAACACTTATTATAGTAGTAAATAATGACAAAAATATATGAATACTAATTGAGAAACCCAAAAAGCATGACTAACATTTGGGAGAAGTACCATTGGGGTAGTCTACATCATGTGTGAATTAGTAAATAATACCATGAAATAAGGGAATTCTGGTTACAGCTTTTAAAATGTGAAAATGCACAAAGAAGCCACTGAAAATTTCCCCAAAAGTATTTGAGTGTATTGAGTATATTTTATAGGACACAATTCAGGGCTACAATTACATAAGCCCTGTAATATTACCACTTTTGTGTTCCATAATTTAATAAAATGCATCACTGGAGTATTTTCCACACAAACAAATGCAAGTTCTACAAATAACAGATGATTTCCAGGAACAAATCCATTCCCCTGTCTCTGTGATTACTCTCAGTGTTACTAACATTAAGTATCATGGAAATGGGAAAAACATGAAGAATTTTAGTTAGTTGTAGTAGGTTCTAAATATTTAGCAGATAGATTTAAAATGTATCTTTTTTTCTCACCACTCTGCTGCTAAATTCTGAAAGCAAAGACAGGGAACACAAGTTCTTAAGGAGTACAGACTTGTCAATTACCTTACAGTGCTTAGGACATAGCAGGCAATCTACCAGTGCTATCAACGTTTTATCTAACTTGATTAATTTTAATGAAAAGTTTCTACTACTGATCCTCAGGTAGTCACCAGTCCTCAGGTAATAGCTAATAAATTTTTGATATCGAGTTGAACTTTGGAGGATGACTAATACTGTGAAGATCAGTTTACCTCATTTTCATATCATCTCTAGGAAGCTAACAGTGATTTCTGATTTCATGCTGGAAGGGCAAATTATTAAAATTTTTTAAGACTGTACTGTTCATACTTGGCAAGGGGTGAATACTGGACAATTTTGCATTAACATGAGACATCTGGATACATGAATAATCACTGATTTTGTATCCCTTACAATGAGATTGTCATCCACTTGAATTAAAATTATGTTGATCACAATACAACTTCACTGAGCTAGGCACAAGATACCCAAAAGGTTTAGGGCATTTAAGTGGATCAACTGCAAACAACAAGACCTGACAGAAAGGAAACACTCTTATGGATACAATAAGTACTTCTTCAAACAACGTGGGGGGCAGGCAAGACCCATCAGCAGAACAGCTAAGAATGTGGTAATGTGGAATGTGGTGACATGTTTTGAGAAAAGGGTTTAGTCAATCACTGGTCAAAAAAGACAATAATTAAAAACAATGAAACCTCTGAGAACAAGAACCATAGCCACAAATTAAAGTTCTGTCTTCAAAGGAATTCATTTTAAGCTACAGATCCCCAAATAATTGCCATGATTAGCATAACCTTTGAATGTAAAGAATAACCTTTAATTTTTTTTTCTACTTTGTGACATAGACCACTATTTAAAAGAAAAAAAAGAGTTGGTTCTTTGCAGCATTTGCATTTTTTTTACACTCATGCGAATCTTTTAAATGCCATAGAATCTATAGAAATAGTCATAGGGACAAGATTAAAATGTCATCATTACTAAACTCTATTTTAAAGAAATCACTTGGATTGACCCTATTGAAAATGTCTTGGAGATCTGTGAAACACAGTTCAAACATGGCTGCTGCTGAGTACAAAGAGTGTGGCTGAACTTTTTATTCTATACTCTGTATTTTTTTTCCAAACTCACAAATGAACAAGTCTACTTAATGATGTTATGAGAGAAACTTCGTGCTTTACACAAAGCACAAATTGTAGGAAAAAAAAATGCATGCATCTTGTGTTTATGGCCAGGGCCATGGGTCAAAATGAAAATCACGTCCTGTGTGAACTGAAATAATCAAGAGATTTCATTTGCAGTCCATTTTTATGTTTTCTGGAAGTTTATTTTAATACAAAGAACATATTTATTGATAGTTAAATCTTTTTACTGGCCTAAAGAATGGCTTAAAGACAATAATGACATTTGAGTCTGTGTGTGTCAAAAGAGACATGGAATTTGTGAATTTGCTTTCTTTACTTCCATTCTAGTATTTCTCCTCTGAATAAGGAACAAATTGGTGGTAGTTATTACCTCGAGTGACTTCCAGATGTTAACCATGTGACTGAACTGAGCTACTCTGTAACAAGAGTGGCAAGAGCAGGGAATTGTTAGTATATATGATGATTTTAATAACCATGAAAAAGGTTCCTTTGCCTATGAACTCCACCCACATGATGTAAATATCTTACATAGTAGGATACTTTTTTGTGGGGAAGAGGAAGATTTCAATCTATAGAGCATATGAGAACTTACTGTTTTTTAAAAAAAGAAAAAATAACTAAATTAATGAGAGCTGACTATAATTTATCTTTTAATGCTTTAATTTTTTTAATTTTAAATTATATGTCTATGCTTTATAGAAAGGGAGATGCATTCTTATAGTCTATGTTAATGTATGACAAGTCCCTTTGATGTTTTAGGTAAATATATGCTGTTAAATTCTTTAGGTAAATATATGCTGTTAAATTGTTTTCAGCTAAATATTTATGCACTTTACATTTTCTATTAAGAAAAATAAACAATTCACACTTTTGCAAGTGTATATTTTTTCTGGCTTTCCCGACATTATATTATTACTAGCAGCAAGTGCCAGCCTACTCGTGGGTGGCATTTCTCACTGAGAAGCAAGACATGAATCAATATTTTTATTAGAGTCAACTCACTTTTCTTCATAAATAAAATATTAATGTTTTTCCAGTTTGATTTCAATGCTACTAAGAAGAATATACAAATTTTTAGAAAAAATAACTAAAATACATGGATAAACAGTTTTTTAAAGCCCATCTTTGGTACAAATTGAAGCAAGCAGTTGAAATTGTCAGTTAAGGTTCCAAAAGCTAATGTTTAATGTATGTTTTTAAAAAATCCAAATCATTGAGTAAATTGCTTGTCTCTTGCACTTTTTCTATTGAAACAGCTGTAGTTAATGACATTTTTGAATATCCCTTGTGTATTATGCATTCTATAATGACCAACTATAACTTAATGGGTAATACAAGAAAAAAAAATTAAACAAAAATTCTTTTTCTCTACACACACACATGTACATACACACAACTGCATCCTACCTTTAAGAGAAAGAATGAGTAAAGACAGCACAGTGCCAACACTAAAGGGAAGCCCTTTATTTTTGTTAATACTATTATTTCTCAGGCCCACTATGTGGGCAGAAGGAGAGAAAGACAGAAAAGTAAATAGTCAATTGTGCAAATGCTATGTTAGTGGTAGCTGAGTTTGCTATAGGAGCAGGTAGAAGAAGACTGATAGAAAGAAGAGACAATAGACCTGAGTTTTGAAGAGTAAGTAGGCAGGTGAAGGAGGAAATAGGAGAGAGCTACACCTGGCTGAGATCTGAATGGGCGAAGGTGAAAGGGCCGAAGGCAGCATAGTGCATTTGGAAAATTTTTCGTGTTCAACATGGTGAAAAGAATAGAATACAAGACTGGGTGTTTACAAAAATAAAACTGGGAAGATAAATAAAGGTGTGTTCCTAAAGAGCTTTGGGAAACTGGTATCAATTCTTATAATAGATGCAATGTAAAGGCATCTTTTTTAAAAAAAAGTAACTCTATGAAGAATCCTTTTATAGTATAGACACTGGGAAGATAAAACTGAAAAAAAAAAAATCCAGTTTGCCTGCAAGAAGGTCACTGAAATAGACACTCGCTAAATATAAATTCAACCATAATCTAATTTATCTTGCACATTTAGACTTTGGCATATAAATTATGCTTTCTTAAAATGAGGCATTCTTATAAAAATGACCTCATTTGTTTGTTGTTTCCATGCTTGAATTTTCAAAATCATCCTAAAGAACCATGTTTTCTAAATAAGATGATTATACCTCAAGGGTGTACATGATAGTACTTTGGAATATGGAAAGAAAATATTAGAATGATTTATATTTTACTTTAGCCCATGTTTTATATTTCTACTTTTCTTTATGTTCAGTATGCACATAATATATTACTACAATAAGGCATTCATATAATTTATAAATGAATACACATTTGTAAGAGAGGTGCTGAAAAATTTTTACTGATTAGGGACATACAATAGAAAAATTGGGGAGACAATCACTGTAGAAGTCAGTTTTTTTTCTTATACCAACTAAACTAGACAATAGGATAGCTAGCACCAGGTGAACAGTGCTGCTTGGATTTAGTTGAAGACATAAGGCACAGGACCTCTCATAAGCTTTGCCTTGTTGGCAACTGGAATGGACCAGGGGCCATTAATTTTACGTGTTGCTGCCCTCAAAAATATAAAAGCATGAGGCAGGTGAGTCACACCCTGAGTGCCATGGATTTCTAGGATGCCCACAAATTACCTTTGGTGGGTTCACAAACCATCTAAAGTGCATTCAAAGTAAAGTGTGTGTGTGTGCGTGCGCGCCTGTGTGTGTTGGTGTCCTTTTCACTTGAGAAGATCCATAACTGTAAGCTAAATATTGAATGAGGTCTTAATACCTCTACCCATAGTCACCATCAGTGTAACAGCCTTGCCATTGTCCACAGTCCCTTCCTCCTGGGCTGTCTGACCTCTGTGCTCCAGTCACACATGCCCCATTTTAAGCCACCAGCCTTCCTGTATTATGGCTCTTTCCTTTCCTTGTCTTTTATGACCTACTTCTTTTCACTCAGGTCATGTCCTAGCTTTTTTTGGTTCTCACTACAAGATTTCTTGATATTGAGCTTTGTGTTTTTTCAAAAAGTTTTGCTTCCCCTGTGAAGCTGGAAACCAGTCCTAATAGTGTGACCTGACCCCGGTCTCGTCTGGTTTCCTACAAGTCTTGGTCTGCCCCAGCTCTAGCTCTGGCTGGCTACTGTCTACATGCCAGAATGACAAGTAGATGCCAGAAGAACGTAGAGATTCCCCCTTCGTTCACTCTTTTCCTTCAAAATATAACTCAAAAGTGTAATTTAATTCCAGCAAGTAATATTTAAGACATTGTTTCAGGTATTTCAGGAAAATACAAGATAAATAAAATATTTCTTGCCTTTAAGGCAACTATAACTTAGTAGATCACAGTACTAGCCATGGCAGGACAAGTATTCAAGCCTAGGTTTTCCAACTTCAAGTCCATTGAGTCTTCCTCCCCGGATCACTGACAGTTTTCCCTGTAATGTACTTTGGAATTGTGTATGGGTTTTCAGATTTGCAAAAGTATCTAATAAAGACATTCATTCTCACTTACATTCTTTTACTCTGTTAACCCCTGTGAAGGAGAATGAAACAAATGCATATGAATGAAAATATATAATGAATGCCAACTTAATATTTCAAATAATTGTTGCTTTAAACTTCTCATCACGTTTATCCATTTATTACCAGATTAAAAAGTAAAAAATGTAAAACTTATCATCTTAACCATTTATTAGTGTACTGTTCAGTAGTGGTAAGTACATTCACATTGTTATGAAACAGAGCTCCAGAACTTTCTCATCTTGCAAATCCGAAACTTTATAGCCATAAAACAACTGCTTCCTTACCACCCTTCTCTCCAGCCCCTGGTAACCACCATTCTATTATACTTTCTGTTTCTATGAATTTGACTACTTCAGATACCTCATATAACTGAAAGCATACAGTATTTGTCTTTTCATGACTGGCTTATTTCACTTAGCATAATGTCCTCAAGATTCAGCCATGTTGTAGCATGTGACAGGATTTCCTTCCTTTTTATGGCTGAATAATATTTCATTATGTGTACATACCACGTATTGTTTATCCATTTATCTGGTGAGGGACGTGGATTTCTTCCATCCAGATTGTACCATACACTAACTGTACCAGTTATTGTAAATAGTGCTGCTATGAGCATGAATGTACACATATCTCTTGAAGATCCTGCTTTCAATTCTTTTGGATATATACAGTTGTATCCATTTGTAACTTGCACAAAAAATATCTGCTCTTGAAAATGACATTTTGCCTTCATTCTATAAGAAAGTAAATTCTCTGGAACTATCGTAAGACAAAGGAATATTATTAATTTGCCTTTAGAATATGAATTAAGAAAAATGATACAAAGCTTTTTATTTTCTTAATATATACTTATGACAATAGAAAATCCATTGTGATACCTTGATACTAATGATATATATATCATTGGCCCATGGAAAATATTCATATATATACATATACAGAGAGATATGCATACACACACATCCTGAAAACAGTCCACTTCAGAATAAATTGCACATCGTTTTTTAAATTGCAAAGATTGACTTTATATTTTCTAATTATTTATTAGAAAGATCCTTTTTAACTTTTTTTTTCCTGGCTTTTAGAAGCCATCATAGAAAGAATGAGAAGAGAATAAGGGTGCTAAACTCAACCACACAAGGAAAAAAGGGAATCATATGTGCTGATTTTTCTAATACTAGTAACTAGATGTCTATGAAGTACAATTAAGAATTTTAAACCTTAATTTTAGGAGTAGAATTAAATATCAGATGTATATTTATAAAGGTAGCACATGTCATATATTTAGACTCTTTCAGGATCTTAGAACCACGGAAACTGAGAGCTTCTCCATCATGCCCTACTTCTTTATTTCAAAGTTGGAGAAATATGTCCAGCGAAATAAATGGCTGCCTAATGTTACACAACTTATCACCCCTGAAGCTGGAACAGGAACTCCTTATTGTCATTTCAATATTTCAATATTCTTTCATATATGTATATAAATTCTTTCATATATATATTCTTTCACTTAGATATATATAATCTTCTCTTAAATTAATGTAGCATAATATAGATGTTCAGACTGTATTCATGGGGAAATTATTCTTTTGCTTTTCTTTCTTCTCTTTGTAATAGATATATGGAATGCGATGACTTCCCCTCATCTCATGGGAGGGTTTGAAGATTGAGCCTTCCTTGCCCTCAAGGGAATAGAACCTGCTGAGGAGTTGGTACTAATTCTTGCTCTGGATTTGGAAAGCCAGCAAGATCTATCATAGAAGAAAAAAGGAGTAAGTTCTAGAGTATGGAGGCAAATATGAAGATTGAAGGAGGTAGTCTCGTGATTCATATGA
>RJWJ010038470.1:0-14973 GCA_004363605.1 Indri indri
CATACCTACAGATTTTGTTTCCTTCACTAAAAGTTTATTAAAAACATTTAACTGCATTTCTTTGAGGGCTCAGTCAGACCAGAAAATACATTTATTATAACAACTATATTAAAAAAGATGCACTTAGGTGAATTTTATTGCCCTATTTTTCTTACTTCATGGCTTTCATATTTTAATTGGAAAAAATTGGAATGTATCATCTTTGATACAATGACTTGCAGGAACATTACTCTTATATCCATAAATCACTCTGCATACGTCAAGTGTTACAGCTCAAGCATCTGTTATTATAATTAGCTGTCACTTCAGTCCTTTATTGTTGAATTTCACCAACAGTTCTGTCATATTTTTTAAAACCTTTTCTGAAGCTTTAATTCCCTCAGCAAACTGTGCACCATTTTAACATGGCCTTCTTAACCCCCACCCACAACCTGTTAAATTATTTCTATGTTGTTTTAGTCAAAGTTGAGAGTACCATATTTGGACCTTAAGAACTGCCTAAAAATACTCTTCCACTTCTGAACTGCCTGAAATGCTAGACATGTTTGTTCTAGAAGTGGTGGGTCTGAATTCATCCTCAGAAACCTGTGGGGAAAATCATATCTTATTATTAATATAAAGCAAGATTAAGGTAAACCAAACACATTGGCTAGGTGTCAGGGCTCACACCTGTAATCCTAGCACTTTGGGAGGCCAAGGAAGGAGGATCACTTGAGCCCAAGAGTTTGAAAGCACCCTGGGAAACATAGTGAAACCCCCATATCTACAAAAAATAAAAAAAATTACCAGACACGGTGACACACACCTATAGTCCCAGCTACTTGGGAGGCTGAGGCAAGAGGATCACTTGAGCTCAGGAGTTGAAGGGTGTAGTGAGCTATGGTCGTGCCACTGCACTCCAGCCTGGGTAACAGAACAAGATCCTGTCTCTATTAAATAAAAAAAAAGATAAACCAAACACATGAATATGATGATATGATATCAATAGGCTCATGCTCACAATTTTGAGTGAGAGCTTTATACATTTTAGAAATTTCCCATGAATACTGACTGATTTCATCTTTACCCCAGCCCTGTGAGATACAAAGGACAGGCTTTGGAAGCCTCATTTCACAGATGAGGAGACTGTCTCCCAGAGGCTAGCTGAAGAACATCCTAGAATTACTCCATCAGTTAACATCACAGTTAGGACTTGCACTCAAACTTCTGGTTTATGCAATCCTTTTTTTTTTTTTTTTTTTTGCCTGTGCCATACTGTTTCTCTTCATAATTGGCTGAAGCAATGATTCAAATACATAGTAACAGCCTACATGTACAGTAATACCCCAGAGATCTAGAGTCTACATATCTGAGAGCCTTCTTTAACTGTAATTCAACCAAGAACCAAAAAATATGCAAAAAAAAATCCTTGCACAGCTAAGACTCCCCAAAGTTACTGCCTTTTACTTATTGGAGCAGACTTCCTGGGGCCTTATCCAAGATCTGTTTATTCTTAGGCTCTCCCTGGGTCTAATCAATTTCCCAGCTCATAGCTGGTAAGAAGTTACAAGTCAGAGAAAAACACTGACAGCTCAGAGAAGTGAGAGCTGTCCACAAAGTAGGAATAAACACACTGATCATTGAAACCAACACCCGAATTCTAGAATTCCAGTATTCTTGTACTGGAATAAGTATAAGCCAGGTCCTCATGCCTCCCAGCAAGCTCCAGTAGCTGCTGGTCTTAAGTATAACCGCGACTTTCCCTTTAGGAAAAAGGAAAATTCTGTCCACTTATTGCTTCTGGTTCAAGACAAAAGAACCGTTGCTTAAACCTTTTACAGAGCAGTCTATCAAGACAGCTTGAAGGTTTAATCTGCAGAACAGTAAACTCACAGCTCTGGGCAATTTGCATCTGCAAAGCAGCACTGTTCAATGGAAATATGTGAGCCATATATGTAATCTAAAATTTTCCAATAGCCACATAAAAATGCAAAATGAAAGAGGTGAAATTAATTTTAATAATACTTTATGTACTCTAGTATATCCCAAATATCATCATTTTAACACATCTTTGATAAAAAACACTTGATAATGAGATATTTTACTTTTTTTTTTTTTTTTTGGTAATGAGTTTTCAGAATCCGGTGGATACTTTACACTCAACAGCACTGCTCAGTTCAGACTAGCCACGTTTCAGGGGCTCAGTAGCCACCTGTGACCAGTGGCAACCTTGTTGGCACAGATCTAAGATCCATCTCTCTCTCTTCCTCTCTCTCAGCCAGAAGCAGAATATATATATTTTTTTCTAATTTGGCACACAAACCCAAAGAGTTAAGGTTTTTACTCTGAACAGCAAGTTTTATAGCAGGAAGGACTGGTCAGTGGAGAGTTACTTGCACTGCAGAAGTCAGGTGTCTGCGGTTCTGAAAGAGTTTCAGGACTTTGAAAGCTGCAAAAGCATTTTGTACCATTCAACAATTGGCACTGATATAAATTGCTTATTTTTACTTCTAAACTTGTGGACTAGACTCTGCTTCCTTATAAAATGATTTTGATGTTCTTCTCAGAAATCAAATACTTATCATCTTTATCTGCCAAGAAGTTTTAGCAGGGAACATCTCTAAAACAAACTTGGCCTGCTGCGAAGTACAAGTGTCATTTCCCTATTATCTTCATTAGTTCATTCATTCATTCAGCAAGGATTTGTGTAGCATCTACTTTGTTCCAGGCTCTACTGAAAGAAATAGGTATACCCCGAAGCAGAGGCTGGGGTTTTTTCCTTAAGGAGCTCACCTTATACCAAGAAGATAAGCAAGTAAACAAATATTTATAGTACAACTTGATGAGTATGTAATTAACTCAGATTAGGGGGTGGTCAGGGATGGTTTCTTAGAGGATGTCATACTGAGCTGAAGCTTGAAAGGTTCATGGAAAGAAGCCAGGCGAAGAGAGGGGAGAAATGTTTTCCTTTGCACCAATGTGGGAGAAGGCATGGCTGGTTCAGAGAAAAGGCATTCAGTTGGGTGTGTGGCTGGGACATCCAATGCTAGCTATGAGTGGAGAGAGAAGACAGCAAGGTCTTGGGCCTCTGGTGTCATGCAGAGAAGCATGGCCTTAGCCTGAAGTTCTTGGAAAACCTTTGAAAGGATTTAGGCAGAAAAGAGACAGCCACAGGGAAATGGATTGGAAACGGCAGAGACTGGAATAAGGGAACCACCTGGGAAACTGTTCCAGAAATGGGGTGGGTGGGGGTGAGCTCCTGAACTAAGTCGGTGGCAGTGAGGAGGGGCAGGAGGGAGAGTCTCCCTGGCTGGCCGTGCCATACCCTGGTCTCATCTTCAAGTTCCTCATTGTCCCATGTCCTTTGAAAGGGGCCCAAGACTCCGAGTGAGGGCGTAGAGCCCACATGCCTCCACTCGCAGGGGTATAACACCATCCCATGCCTGTAAACGAAGAAATCCCCTACATATGCAGGAGCACATGCACCCCTGTGTGCCTGTACACAGCTGTGCGTGGAAGAGAGTCTGGGAGGACACACAGCAGACGGTTCACAGTCATCACCTCTGGAGCAGGGAGCAGATACAGGGAGAAGGGCTCACACTTTCTACTCTGGAGACAGCACATTGCTTGAGTGCATTCCTCTGTAAGCATGCAGTAAACACATATATTTAAACGCAGTTATATTTGAAATTTCATTTAATTTTAATTCAGTATAATAATTATATAGAGCATAAGTATTTAGTATATGTATGTATAGTACATGTATATATAGTTTGTGTATATATATGTTTATATATGTGTGTGTATGTACACTTGTGCTCATATACACGTGTGTGTGTGTGTGTGTGTATGACAGAGAGAGAGAGGCCATGACAAAACTATTCTTGCCAATGAGAAGTTTTTAGGGCCCTGATTCTGTACCTGTGGGCCCATCATCACAGATCTTTCTCATTTCTTGAGCCCCTGAATAATAAGTGCCAGTAATGCTGGCCAGGTCTGAGCCTGTAGGGTGCCAGATGTAAAATGGCACCACTCCCAGCCCTCTGTAATTTACTGACAGTGCTTGAGGACAAGATTCCATGGGAATTCTTGCAATGCTTTCATACACAGACACACAATATTCAGGTCTGTTCCTCAATAAAAATTAAAAGGTTTTATTTGCCTTCTAGCTATTATTTTTTAAACGTGGGGGTGAAATTCACTTTCACTCACTTCATTCTGTCCAGGTAACATTTTCAGCTTTTGCCAACCTCACTCCAAACCAAGCAAAGAACAATAGCAACACAAACAGCTCAGACCATTTCACAATCTATTGAATGCGATTCTCTACCTTCGAGCTTGTGTGGTTCTTATTTATTGCTGTCCGTCCCCCTCCCAAAAGACAAATTTCCATTACTCCTCCTCTCTCTAGGCCCCTTGACTTGGTCACCTGGGTTTCAACCCATCTTCGGGTGCCATGGATTAACGCTTGCCTTTGAATCCTTATTTATCCATTTCTAAACTAAAATCCTTGAGCAAAGGGTAGGACTTGTAACAAGATGATCACTCTTCTTCCCTTTATTTCACCTTCCATCATCTTCTCAGAGGCATTTTTCTTCGTGGGAGAGACAAATCCCCATGATCTCCTCGCTGGGGAGAGGTCCCCAGATGGAATCTTCCTTGAAACGCAGGCACAGGTGTAGGGGGCGCTGAGAAGCTGGCCCTAGATCCTTCTCTAACTCTGAAACTGCCTGCCACACAGTCTCGGAGATTGCTTCTAAAACAGATGGAAAATGCCATGATTAAGGCAGCCTTAAATGTTTTTATTTTCCAGTTATTTTTAATTGGTATTGTCAGTTTCTCAGTGTCATTTAACGTTTACATGCAGCATTAAGGAAAAAGTGAGAGCGATCGCTGAAGAGAAGAAGTATTTCATCGGTTAACGTATAAGCATCAAAGTAGAAGAGACTGCAGGCCAGGTGGGCAAGGCCTTGGAACATTTTCTGAGGGAAAGAAATGCATTTTGGCGAGCTCTCCTCTCTCTGCCTCCTTAGACCAGAAACCCTGCACAGATCTCTCAGAGGTGGGAAAGGAAAAAAAAAAAAAAAATGAAAGAACTCCAGATGCAGAGCTGTCCTGGACAGCATCTCAGCAGTGACAAGCGTTTGCTGGCACATTTAAGTGATGGGAGGCTCACTTCTGCCTAAGCAGTTTGTTCCTAAGTTTCTATTTCATTAGAAAAGTCTCCATCAGTGTTGACCCCACATCTGCCTCCCAAACCTTCCATCCATTGATCCAAGGTCTGGAACACACATTCTCACAGGCCCTAGCAAAACGATGTCAGTATACACTTAAAAACGTGTGAGTATCAAGTGCCCACTCCATCAGAAAACAGAAACGTGAGAACCCTGCTCCTTGGGTCAGGCTCTCCCAGGGTGACCCCCTAGGTCGGGGACACCAGGCAGGACGGGGAGCTTGCCCTCCTCCCTGCTCCTTGCACGTCCAGGGCGCCCACAGAGGAGGGCAGCCTTCTATCCGTATGACCAGAACTCCCTGCAAGATGTGTTGAGGAGCCATTTTGGTTAAATATTCAAGAGATTTATTTTGTTTTTCTAAGTAGTTCCCCAGTTTGTTAGCTCCCGCATTTATGGAGGTGAGATACGTTTACAGCAACTATCCTGACAGTGAAGACTGTGGAAGGATAATCATCTCCGCCAATGGTCTGCACTTGGTTTATAAAATACTTTCTTTCGCATTAATTTATCTGATCTTCTTCTATCCTGTAAGGGAGACAGGGACCTTGAGCACTCCTGGGGCCACAGACGTGGGACTTAGACCCAGCAACACTGAATGGCCAGCCCAGGGACCTGGTGCTAGGAAGTGACTAAACCAAGGTGACTGCTCTGGTCTCCTCTATGGAAAATGAACCTGGTGTTCCTCATACAGGTGACAGCCCAATGAATGGCCTTTAGAAAAATGATTTACTGCTGCGATGATCGAACATGGCCTGCAAGGAATGAACAGTGAGGCAAATATCTCCTCGGTCCCGATCCCCAAAGCAGTCAGTCTGCGAAGCAGCAGCCCCCGCCGTGCGCCACTGGCAAGGCGAGCCCCTCGGTGGAGAGACGCTCCAGCCACAGCCGCCCTTCTCCGTGGGATTTTTTTCTCTCTCTAGCAGCTGCATTTAACCTTCCACTTCTCTCTCACCATCCTAGGGACCCAGCCAAAAAATCCTGCTTGAATTCTCAAACTCTCCCAAAACAATGTCACATTTTAGGAGAGTTTCTAGAAGGGAGAAGCAATGAAAAATTATTTCTACTTTTCTCTACATTCTCTTCATTGATTTACTGACTCATTTTGTCTAGACCATGCCAGACAGTGGAGATAAAAACATGCCAATAAGAAAATAAAACTCCTGCCCTCAGTGAGCTTACAGTTTAAAGAGAGAGTCAGATTACAAAACAAATAAAGAAAAGAAATAAGTCCAGTGATAGATGCCGAGAGAAGAATAAACAGGGTGTTGTGATAAATGATGACAGGAAGAATCCATAAATGGCTTGCAGAAGGCTCAGAGAAATGTCCCAGCTTGACTTATCCCAGAACTGATAAAAAAGCCCCAAGTGGCTAAGACCAGTAAAATAGGCTGGTGGGGAGGGAGAGACCTCACGGGTTCCCTCTTCTAAATTCTTTTACCTCCTTGCGATTCTGCGGCTTTCATCCCATCCCGTCCTTCCTGCTCAAGGACTTCAGCATCATCAGTGCTTTAGGCAACCCATCGGATCACCTTTTCTGTTCCACTAACTGTTCCTGTCTGCATTATGTGGTCTAGAGTTAAAGCCACCATCCTTTCTCACTTGCCTAGCTCCTTAGGAACATTTTCCTACTTTTTGGAGGAATTTTTTCCCAAACATTCTGTGATCAGACACAGCAGGGGTTTATTAGCTTCATTCCCCCCTCCCCCCAAAGCCATCCTTCTTAGAGTTTTTATTGGAAGCGCAATGAAGGGTTTGAGTCAGAGTCAAGAAGTATATGAATCACATGTGAGATCACACTGGCTTCCTCCGCATGGGGAAGGGGGCAAGAATGGGAAGGAGGTGTGACCAGTAAGGAGACCTCGCCCGCGTGGTGACAGCGGATGTGGGGAAAGAGAATGGGCTGGCAGCCTACCTGGGAGGCAGCATCGGAAGGACCCACTGACACTGCGTGCCGGGCTGGGGAAAGATAGGCATCAGCTGCCACGCGTGATGGTATCATTGCCTCAGAGGAGGAAAGTGGGTGGCAGGGACAGGTTTGGACATTTAATTCCAGGATATCTACAAGGAATCCAAGAGGCAATGTCAACAAGGCAGTTAAACACGCAGGCTCGGAGCTCAGAGATGAGATCTGTGTTAAGACGTAAATGTGTCCCCATGCAGACTGGTAGGCAGCTGGGTCACATCGGCGCAGATGGACGGGTTGTGCATCTGACATCTGCCTGCGTGGCGGTGCCCAGGCCGTTCCAGTGGTTTCTGTGCAGGTGTTGGAGGGGTGAGTCCTTTTCTCTGTCGCTCTGCCTACTTTCCCACTGGCTCCCTCACACCCCACCCCCTCCCTCCCCAGTCCGTCACCTCCTCCTTCTCTCTCACTTTCTGCACACATCTCTCTCCCTCCTTCCCTCCCTCCCTCCCCCTCTCTCATTTACTGTTTCTCTCTTTTCTTTTTCGAAATCCACATTCAAGCCTGATGTTTCTCCTTTCCATTTGTGGATTTTGCTTATGTTCTTACTTCTAGATCTCTCTCCCTCTGTCCTAATCGGTCTTGCCTTCCTTCTGCCCATACCTGGGTTTCTTCCCTTTTTCCACAGCTCATTTCTCCTCTTTCCTCCTTTGTGAAAACCTCTTTTAACTTTCTCGAATGTGGAAATAAACTATATTTTAGTGTCCTAACCCTAAATGGAAAAAGCAGGTGAGTTGAATGCTTACAATTCCTCCAAGGAAAAAGTTAACACAGTTCATTCAGCCTTGGGGATTTTCTTCTGGTCCCTGAGGCTGATTAAAGCGTTCAGGAGGAGCTCTCCACTGGCATCACTGGGCGTTAATTTCATCATTGCTGGTACATTCTTATCCGATCCATTGCCCCGCACCTCCCCATCAGTGGTTATGTCGGTTGTCCCCTTTTCACCTCCTTGGGCGGGTCACAGATTACAAGAAAAGCCAAGTCCAAAGCACTTCTCAGAGCTGCCTCCACTCAAAACCTGTGAAAACCCAACAGAGAGCAAAGTTTGTGTTTCTAAGTTACTAATACAGTTGATGTTTAACTTCCTTGTACTGAAACTTTCCCTGGGTTCTGTAATGATAAACACAGATAGCCATCTTTTGTCTTTTAATTTTTTAAATAAATAATTGGAAGTTTCCATTGAGTGGACGTATGTTGAATGAGTGTTCGTGATGCGCAAGACACTCTGCTTGCTGCTAGCGCGAAGACGAACAAATCGTGGTCCTGCCCTTGAGCAGCGCCCCATCCGTGAAGAGTCCTGCAGCAGAAACATAGACGAGGTCTGAAGGAGCAGAGGGAAGGAGCAAATGCCCGGCGCTGCCTGGGCAGACCAGGGAGAGCTTCGCAGAGGGATGATGTTGGAGTTTGGGTTGCATCTTCACAACACTCCCCCTCCCTGCAGCTTCTGACTCCCAGGTGTCTCTTCCACATCGGCCTCCTCCACTTTGCTCCTCATTCACTGTGTTCCTACGGCACTGACCTTCTTTCTGCTCCTTGAACATGCCAAGCTTGCTCCCCATCTCAGGGCCTGGCATTTGCCATTCCTCCTGCTGGCACAGCTCTCCTCCCGTATGCTCCACCGTTTATCCTGTGCTCAGTGCCACTCCTGCAGAGCAGCCTTGCCTAACCTCCCCAGCTTGGCCACCCAGTCACTCTGCCACATTACCCAATTTTATCTTGTCAGCACGTGCCTGTGCCTGAAGTTATCTTATGCAGTGGTTTGTTGCTTATGTTCCTCCTCTAGAATTAAACTCCTTGAGGACATTGACTTTCTCACTCTTATTCAATAGCATAGCCCCAAGTACCAAGAATAGTGACAAATAGGAAGTGTTCAATAAATACTTATTGGCTGACTGATAAACACCCCACCACAGTCTGGAGAGAGCTCTAAAATTCTATAGCCACATGCTCTATGCTTTGCTGCCTGCTAACCATAGACTATGTCAAATCAATCCAGCTCCCTTCTCATCTTTCTTTTTTTTTTTTTTTTTTTTTTTTGCAAATTAATGCTTTTGATTATATAGGACATTTCTCTTTTCATTTGATAATCTAGACAGTATCTTTATTTGAAATACTCTATAATCAATTTCAGTGTCTCTGTGTACTTGAGAGTTGCAAAAGAGTAGCTACTTTACAACTTTTCATGATTCAAACTGGCACCTTCAATCTGCCTGAATTATGAAATATTTCTACAAACTCATACTGTTACTGAAATACTGAAAGTTCAGTACTTGTCCCTGAGGTCAATCAGTGAGAATGAAGAACACAGACAAGTGATTTGAGGAAAAGGAAAGAGAACTTTATTAATTTGCCAGCAAATGAGGAGGGCAGTGGACTAGAGTCTCACAGGATCACCATCCTGTCTTTAAGCAGAAAAACAGGGCTTTTTAAAAGGGGGAGTTTCAGCGATTGGGCTCGGCTCTACATGGCCAGTGCCGCGCGTTGTGGCTTCAACCTACTGTTGTTTAGCTATAATGGATGGTGTTGATTAACCTTGTCTCAGTGAAGATGATCTCATGACCCTTGTCCAGACAATTCTGCTCAACCATCTCCTGTGGTTTGAGATACTAGAAAACAAACAGCAAAGAACATTTTTCTACCCCTTTGATTACTGGCCTCAGGAAGGAATGCATGTTCTGATTCCCAAAAAGGGTGGAGGTTTTAAAGAGACAACTCCTAAAACATTACGTTGCCCTTTTTTCAGAGCTCTACCTCTGTTACAATATCAAAATAGCTGGATACTGTGTACACAGTAATCCACGATTAGCTTGGAGCCATTGCATTCCGCAGGCTTGCATCAGTCTTCCTCCTCCAGAATGACCCAGCGTTGGCCAGGAGCGAACAGCAGTCCTCCCGACTGTAGCCACTCTCCAGGCTCTGTCCTTCAGCCTTCTTTTTCCCTTCAGTTTTCTCTTCATCATCACACCACTGCCTCAACTCAAATCTTGTCTCCACACCAGTGATGTCTCATACATTAAGTATGTCCATGCTCGAATTCTTTCCCAACTCTAGATTTGATTTGCAAACACAAATTTCTGCCCTCTGCATACTCCACAGTGAAGCCTTACCTCTGTCTTAAAAATAAACAAGGCTGCAAGTTCTCCTTTCCCTTGCCCTCATAGCTCCTTGCCTAATTGTCATCGCTGTTTCTGAAAATTGACTCACTGTTGTTTAGCCACTTCATCTCAAAACTGCAGCCATCCTTAATTTCACTCTCTCCCTCCCTCTTCTCATTCCATTCATCCAGTTCATGTCTAAGTGGTAAAGATTCGGTCCCCACGATGCATCCCACAAATATAGTCAGCTTTCCATTTATGTGTTCTCTGCAGAGTGCCCTCAGTAATCTGCCCCGGGACTGATTAGCCCCCAGTGACATCTTCCTCCTTCTGGTCTCTGCCTGTTGTCTTGGAGTTGTCTGTTGTCATGGAGTTGCCTGAACTCCATGCGTAGATTCATGTTCCTAAATTCCTCATACCCCTCCAGGACTCAGAAACCTCCAGTGCCTCCCCTCAGCCTGATTTTCAAAGCTCTCTTCAGTTTCACTCCTACCCATCTCTCTAACTGTTACTCCTATGACCCCATACACCAGCCAAGTAACCTAAATACTCTCTGGGCGAGATTCATATTTCATCTCTGTCTTTGCACATACTCTTCTCTTTACGTGGAATACTTTCCTCGCTCATACCACCTGGTGGCATTTCTGCCCATTGCATGCTCAGAGATGTCAACAGTGAAATACAGACAAAGATTTATTTATAATGGCTGAAAAGGAAAGAAAGGGGAACAACCTATGAATCTGTTCACTGAAGAAATGATGAGGCTTATAAATTTGGAAAGGAGAGCTTTATTTCTCAGAAAGGGTCTCAGCCTGTGGGTGTCCATTCCGACAGGCTGGAAAGCAGAGCCAGAAGCCAGCAACACATGCTTCAAGGGAGGGATAATGGAAATGCATATTTATCGAGCTATAGGAGGAGTCATGCATATTTATGAAAGGAAAGAACATGCATGCACAGTCGAGCTTTATGCCCCTTTATAGGGTCCATGTTCAGATAATGGTGTCCCTCTGATGTCAAAAAGTGAAACAGAGGACATGAAAACCCTCCTCTGTGCCCGCTAGATAGACTGGGTAAAACCACTCCATGGTTGGTGGTCTCTTATCAGGAAAGGATTCTGGTTAGTTGTAGTGCCAAAACCACAAATAGGGAGGGGTAGATCACAAGACTGGTTTCTGTTTAGCTGTTAAGGAAAAAAACCTGATGACTGTTAACAGGGGAGGGGGTATAATGAAGCACGTCTGACCTCCCATCCCATCATGGCTGGGAACTCGGTTTTGGGATCCCTTAGCCAAGAGGGGGTCTTTTCAGCCATTGGGGTGGGAGGTTGCTTAGGATTTTAGTTTAGTTCACAAATCTAACAATAGAATGGTAAAATTATGCTACATGCATTTAATGAATTGTCACACAGTCATTGAATATTATGTCTTCAAGAAATATTTAATGAAAAAAGCAAGTTGCAAAATTCTACATGCAAAATTCTATTGGTGTATTAATATATACATATTAATAATGTATATTTCAGTTGCAAATATACTTCTCTGCAAATAGCAACAAAAATTAACACTGGTTTAAATAGATCAGTTTGGTAGTTTTACATAATAAAAGTCCATGGATAAACAGTTCGGGACTGATATGGTGGCTCAGTGATACCACCAAGGCCCTGGGTCTTTCTGTCTTTCTGCCTTTATCCTCACGATTGTCACATCATGATGAAAAGGTGGCTGGAAACCCATAATTCTTGCATCTGTGTTCCAAATAGCAAGAGTAGGAAGGATGACAACACAAAAGGCAGAGGGCAATGCAATCTCTCCTGCGTAGGGTTTGACTCTTTATTTGGGAGAAAGGATATACTCCTGGGCACTTCTCTGACATCTCATTGCCTGCCACCTGGCCATGCCTAGCTGGGAAGAAGAGGTTGCAGTTGGATGCTGGTCAACCAACCGATGTTGTTTGCCATAGTGGATGTGCCTGGGAAATTAATTTAAGGATTGATTTTAATCTCCTTTGATACTAGAATGATGCACATGTGTTACTTTTAAATCAATGAAAAATTGAATAAGTTAAGAAACTACCTATCTCATCACAAATGTTACCTCCTCTTTCAAGCCTTCATTTTAGTAAGTGGATCATATGTTTGTTTGTTTACCCCAAGTAGTATGTAGAAAGAGGATAGATTTTAGAGTTGGAAAACCATGAGATCAAATTCCTTGTGTGCCCCTGACTAAATTGCATAAACCTTGAAAACTTCAGTTTCTGGATCTATAAAATGGTGATTATAATATCTTATGGGGCTTTTGTGAAGATTACATGAAATTGAATGAAAAATATAGAAAGGACTTAGCTGCTTATCAATAACTACTTCTCTTTGTCCTTCTGTAAATTCTTGAAATACTGTATCTTTCTCATGTTACCTGTATTTTGCCATTTATAGTTTTTCATTTCTCAGCTTTTCCTTATAAAGGCCAGTGACTATGCTTTTTTTTTTAATTCCTTACAGAATGGTGCCTAGCCAATAGTATATGACTAACCAATATATTAAAATTGAATTGAAATTTTACTAAAAAGTACTTGAATTATCCCTCACAAAATAATCACCAAGAAACTGATATATATCATTTTTTCCTCCACCCTCTGGGTTATGGTGTGGGTAATGAATTGGGATTGTGGCCAAGCACCTATTTATGGGTAATCACTCTGAGTCTTGCTGACAGATGCTGGTTCCACAATAGCCATCAAGAAGCCACAGGGGTCTGGGGTCTTCTGGAATACTGTCAGCACCACAAGCTGTGAAGCTTTTTCATTCTTTTCAAGAAAAAAAAAAAGTAGAAGACTCTCAAGTTAAATTTAAAATGCCAACCTTAAAAAAAAGATTAGCAGAGAGGCTTATTCTTTTTACTGCATTTCTATGATATAGCCAGCATAACTTATGTTGGAAATGAAGAGAGAGACCCATTAAAGTTCCAATCAGGGGAGTTGAGAGATCCTTAAGGAAATCATGAGAATGATTCCCTGACAAATAAACAGTCTCCCTTCTGTAGTATCTCCATGCCCTGGGCAAGCCTTGCGGTACTGTCCTGTCATTGTTCTTGTGTTATCTGAAAATAAAACAGAATCTTGTTTATAACCATCTAGAAAATAGCTACAGTTATTTTTTGCTCTCGTCTCCCCAAATCAAAATTATGAAAAGGATACACATTATTCACAGTTTTATTAATACTCCTGGTCATAATTCTCTCAAATAATACATGCATCTGGTTATTCCATTTTAGAAGTTTCCAGTCTGATGTATTGACAATTGCTTTTACTCAGTCTCTTTCTCCCTTCCTTTCTTTAGTTCCTTTTTTTTTTGTTGGAAACTGTCTGGCACATGGTAGTTTCCCACTGTATTTGGCAAATGAAGAATTATTCATTATGGTCGCCATGTGGTGCTGGGCTGCTTTGATTATATGGGGCCAGTTGGGATATAGCCTCATTTGTTTCAGGAACTCACTGTGACAAATGTGTTCCCAGGGGGATTCCAAATGACTTAAACATAGACAGCCAGCTGTCTTAGTAAGTCACCATTGCCCAAGTCTTCAGTCATTGTTGCATGCAATGTGATGCTGAGGAAGTCAGTTGAGCTATCTTGCTTACAAAACCTGCATCAAGGTGGAGAAGAAAAAGTAGGAATTAGAGGAGGAAAGCTCTGGTGGTCCAGCCCAGGGTTCTGATTCTTGGATTGCATCTGTTGATTGCTCTTCATCTCAGGAATCCACTTCTATACACAGGAAAAATAGCTAAGTACTTCAATGCTCCCTGCCGTTTCACACACAGCCCCACTCTTTTCTGACACTCTTGATTTTCTCTGACAGCACTATGAGTCTTGAGTCCCAACAGTAAAGAGTAAGGAGTTTCAAGCTTCAAGTTCAAAAATCCCTTAAATCTTACCTACTCGGGGTCAAAAGATAACTTAGAGCTGTGGTTCCCAAACTGTGCACTGAGGCTCTCTGGGACACTGCAGCAAATTCTCAGAAGGGCTGCAGGATATTTTAAATTTTCCAAGAAAAGACAGCAAAATCTGTTGCTTTGGTTATCACAGAAGCTACTGTCCTGAAGTAGTTCATAATTTCAGTGTTCTTCGTTTGTGAAACTAGGTTTTTGGTGGTTGCTATAATAAAAAGCAGATGTTGGGCAAAATCTTTGTAGGATAGGAAATGAGGCAATGTCCAATATGATCACAAAGTTGAGAAGTTGTACAATGCCAAACAGGTATACACCTCCCATTAATAAGTAATCGTGGTTATTTAGGAATGAAAAAAAATTTTTTTTCTTTTAATTTATATGTACAATTTTTTCAAACAGCTACTAAATTGTTAGGATATAAGCAAATATAAAGTCATTTGGACCTAAGTATTTAATAAATCAAACTCTTAGGTATTTCTTTTGGCTCAGGGGTTCCATGAAATGATTACTGAGACACTAAGGGTACTAGAATCCAAGAAAGTTTGGGAACCTCTTTCTTAGAGTTCAACTAGGCCAACCAGTCTAGACAGTCATTTGATAACATTAAAAATACTTAACAATGAATGATATCTTAATAAAATACTCAAGCTCTAGTAAAGCAAAACATAACCATGATTTATCACCAGCTGTACTTAACAGGGGAAGATTACAAATTATGTTTAAAAATGAATACTTGAGTTAGAGATGGAGTTAATGGGCATTA
>RJWJ010038471.1:0-14972 GCA_004363605.1 Indri indri
GAAATGGGAGCAGAATTAGTTAATTGAGAAGAAAAGACAAAATCAAAATTGTAAATACTAAATCTTCTAAATTTGTAAAAAAGGTACCAAAGGAAAAAAGACTAGAATCATATATCCCAAAAGGTTGAGAATAAGTGTTTCAGCCCACTAAAATTTGAGGTACTGTTTTCTTCTTTATATTTCTCTGATCTTTCCAAATATTCTACCATGAGAACGATTTATTTTTAATCAGAGAAAAATCTATTTTAAAAAATCCTGTAAGTATAGGGTGAGAAAGGATAAAAATAACCTCTAAGATATTTGAATCAGGTTGATAAGCTAGAAAAAGCTGTACAAATCTTATCAGGTTTCTGTGAATGAAGTTTTTAAAAATGAAACATTGGAGTTAATAGCAAATTCTCTGCATGAACAGAAGTTAATATTTCCATGCCCTCCGGCACTCAGAGGCCAGCAGCATGCAGTGCATGTATATGTATTAACAACCTGGACATGGGTACAAATAGCAAGGTGGAAAAACTTGCTGACTCAGGTTGGCATTTGGCAGAGATGAAGCAAGGACAGACTCTGAGAATTCTTCCTGGAAGACCCAGAATTTCCAGGATCCTAGGTAGAAGGAAAGGTGAGCAAGAGATCTAGGGAAAAGAAAGGAAATAGATTCTCCCCCTAGGGTGCAGGGCCCTGAGCAATTCTCGGTGGGAGGGGAGGGGTCCTAGTTCTCACCTGTATTGGTCAGGGTTCTCCAGAGAATAGAGAGAGACAGAGAGAGAGAGAGAGAGAGAGACAGAGACAGAGACAGAGACAGAGAGAGAGAGAGAGACAGCAAGCACGCACACACGATTGATTTAGGTATAGTGCCAAGAACTTAGAGCTAGAAAACTCTCAGATTTAGGTATAGATTCAGTCTTAGTCTGAAGGCCTGAGAACCAGGACCCTCACAGACACATCCAGAAATAATGTTTCACCAGATATCTGAGCAGCCCACGATGCAGTCAAGTTGATACATACAATTAATTATCGTACCACCTGAAATCCCTTTTCCCAGTGAAATGGAAGAAAATAATCCTCATGACAAGCAGAGCCCCTTGGGTTTCTATCACGCATCACAGCTACAAGCCATTGACTATCTCATTTGATTCTTACCATCTCCTCATCAGGCCAGCAGAGCAAGAACAGCAAATCCCCTAAAAGTCTGGTTGTGATTACTTCACATCAGAAGGTAAAGAAAATTAAAAGCTTCGGGCTATGTTCATGCTCATGTTATGAACTGGAAGTAGCATTTTAAAAAACTCAAAGTGATTTTGGAATGATTAGCGATGGCTAATTGCAAACCTGTGTGTTTCTGCTGTTGCTGCCTGTTGTCCTAAGGGGGAAAAAAAATGAAACTGAGCCATGAAGAAGTAAGTCTCCCTCCATTAATGGGACAGACCAACATCACATGCCTCCCACTGTAACACCCTGGGAAGGAAACAGCAGCACTTTTGTGGTATTCCTGCCAACAATTTATAACCTCAATCTAATCATGAGAAAACATCAGACAGACTCAAATTGAGAGATGTTCTATAGACAACTGGCCTGTGCTCTTCAATAACTACAATGTCATGAATGACAGAGAGTGAGTGATGATTCCAGATTAAAACACACTAAAAAGATAATGTACCACATGATTCTAGATGGGATTCTAGACCAAGGGAAAAAAAGAATTTTTTTGGGGGGGCTGTAAAGTTCATTATTAAGATAATTGGTGAAATTCGAATATGGTTTGTAGATTAGATCTCACTAAATCAATGTTAATTTCCTGATTTTGATCATTGTACTCTAGTTATTATAAGAGAATGTCTTTGTTTCAAGGAAATATGCACTAAAGTATTTGAGGTAAAGGAACATCAAGCCTACAACCTGCTGTCAAATAATTCAGAAATAGATAGATGGACAGATAGAGTCATACAGACAGACAGACCGTATGATAGATACACCTAGCAGAATGACAAAGCTAATGGATAGATACAGAGACAGAGACAGGAATATGGGTACAGACATGGAATGATAAAGACGGTTAATAACTGGCAAAACCATGTGAATGCAATAGCAAAAGAATCCTTCCTACTACTTTTGAAATTTTATGTAAGTTATAAATTGCTTTCACATAAAAAGTTTAAAAAGAAGGAAAAAATCCAAGTAAACCCTCATTTCTGATAGGGCAAATTTGGGATGAATGGGAGGTGAGAAGCAGTCCCATCTCATTCTGACAAAAGATACAGGAAAAAGATAGGCAGTCTCCTATGGTCAGAGATCAGACTGATGAGGGGTACATTTTGCTTGTTTGCAAAATGAGTTGGACCTGACTTGACGCTATTCTTTTTCCTACACAAACCACTGTGGCCTCCAGACACAGCCATAGTTGCAGAGACACTCTAGCCCATGGAAATATCATGCCCTGCAACCAAGGATTGGAGATGAGGAGGAATCAGCTACTTATGACTCTCTGATAAATAATCTTCTGTCTTAAGACTATGAGTGTTAAAAGCATTTATTTCAACTGGTCCATGTGGGCAGGTTGTTGAGAATTGCAATAAGCTGCCTTCATAGTTGAAGCAATAGAATTTGCCCATGAGCTGGCCACCATGTCTAACATATTAGCTATAGCAAGATGGCCCAGCAAAGCCAAAATTATCCTGTCTTTGGCCTAAACAAAATGAATAGACCACAGAAACACAACACCTGTGTGCTGTGTAAGACCCAGGACCCAGATGAGGATAACATCTGAGAAAACAACACCCAGACTTCTGGAATAACTCTTGTGACTTATTTACAGTACCTCATGGGGTTGTCAATACCACCCATCCCTGGATTAAATTTCATATCCCCCAAGTCAGAGTGGAGGCTGCTACTTATTTTTCTAGCTAACAAAAGGTCTATTTGGAAGAACGAGTATCATTTCTACTTTGAAGATAGGGATGCGGGGCCCAGAAATATTAAACGGCTTGATGAAAAACATACAGAACAAGAATACAGATCAGAAAATTTTATTTTTATCCTTTTAATTATTTAAATTTATATCCTTCTAAATGTATCTTATTCCAGCCACTTTTAGAACTTGTGACTTCCTACATTCTTTTATGTCCCTGTCCACTGGACAAAAAAAAAAATTCTGTGAACAAGATCTTTGTAGATTCAGTTTTGAATCCTCCCAAATCCTAGCAGAATACCAGCTATGTGGTTAGTGCACAGCAATGTTCATTCAGGGGATAGGAAATGAATCATAGCTATCATCTAGCCCAGTGGTTCCCAACCTTGGCTCTGGATTAGGTTCATCTTGGAAGGTTTTTTTGAAAACTTCAGTGTTCAGGACCCACCACAGACTGATGAAATCCAAGTGTATCTGAGGTGATAGGGGGACCACCTCTGTGTTTGTTAAAGTTCTCCAAGTGATCTAACTTGCAGCCAGGGTTGAAAACACAGATCTAACCAAAAATCTCTCACTTTTCAGATGCAGAACTGCGGAATGTGGAAAGGGGAAGTGAATTGCTCAAGGTTTCAAGTAATTAAATGCTACCATGGGGCCTGGAATTCTCATTTCTTCTGGTTCTCTGTCCTATACCCTTTCTTATTCATCATGCTGCTTTCTAATTCAGTCAGACCACTTGGCATGGAAGGGATGGGATGGGAAAAATAGAATGGAAAAGGATAGAAAGAAGATTGATAGGATGGAATGGGAAGGATGGAAAGAGCTAAGATAGGAGGAGACGGGGTGGAATGGAACAGAAAGGAGAGGAGTGGGGGAGTTGGGCCGGGAAGAGATGGGCTGGGATGGACTGGGAGAAGACGGGACGTTGCAGGAAGGAAGGAATACAAGGAGCTGCAGTGCAATACAGTGCAATGGGATGTGAAGGAAATGTACAATAGCACAGACACCGTCAAGCAGAAAATGGAATATAGATAACAGATCCTAACATCCAGGGCGTGAAACAAGCTTGTGCCTGCATAGCATTCTCCATACTCAAAACTCGGCATGATTTAGTTCCACGCTCTTCTTCCATATTTTTTTCTCAGCTGAAGAGAGAACTTCAAAGATACACATTCGACTTTTCAGTCAGGAAGAGCTAGATTTTTTTTTATTCTGGTTCTATCATTTGACAGCTGGAAAACTTTGGGAAATTCATTCATATCTCCAAATCCCAAACCCCTTGATGCGGAAAGTATGCCTGTGTCACAGGGCTTTAGTGAGAAAATGTGAGATACACAATGACATCAGAGTGCCCAGAAGTGATCTTGGCATGCAAAGGTACAGAATACTTTTTATTCTGAGTTTGTCCATCTCTACTCCCTTGGCACTTGTCTGCCACATATAGCGTCCCAGGGTGGCCGGGGAGCCAGGCCCCTTGGAAGGTCCTCATTTCACCTTCGTCCATGGAATAACTGACCATGCCTGCCTTGAGTTTGGAATCATGAACTTCTGGGGCTTCTCCTGGAAACTGATCCTCTTGCAGACCAAGTAAACATTTTGGAAACATTTTTGTCCAAAGTGGATGACAAAACCATTAGTGAACTTAATGGAAAACATGCCGATATGAACCACCTCCTTTCTTAACGAAGCCACAAAAATGTCACCATTATTAATAATGGGAAGTGACGATTCGTTACATTTGGCACAATTTGTAGTTTTATATTTACTGATTCATTTTTATAGTGCCTATCTCCTCTTTAGACTATGAATACCATGAGGGCAGGAATTATGTCTTACTCATCAATGTTTCCAAAGTGCCTAGAACAGCATCTCTAGCACATAGTAAATGCTAAATAAATTTGTGTTGAATGTGTGAATAAATGAATGAATGAACAGAATTTTCTAGGTCTGGAGAGGCTTCTTAGAGGTCACTTGGAGCACCCTATATCTATTATCTAGAAGACATCCGTATAAATTCCACTCGTCTATTCAATTCTGTAATATTCTCCATGGAAACTTTCCGATCTTGCCCAACCTCAGTTCACTGGGGCTCATCCTGGAAAGATTTCCTCCAACCCTCTGGGTGCAGCCAAGTGAGAAGACATTCCCTGTATCCTGATTTTCAAAAGAGGAAGATAAGAAATAAGCCTCCATTGGATTGGACCTGGAGTTATGTTCCAGGTGGTGCTGTCACCTCCAGATGCAATGTCATCAGCCTTCCATCTATGGGCTGAAGTGGCCAAGTAGTAGAGGACCTTGGAAACCAGAGGGGACCTGGACAGGAAGAGTGAGATGTCAAAGCCCAGCTGAAGAAGAGTCAGAGTAGAATGAGTATCTGTTTTCGGACTGAGACAGCTCCAGGGAGGTAAAATTGTGGGCTCTAGAGTCAAACAACCTGGGTCTAAATCCCAGATCCACCAAGTGAGCACGCTGTGACCTCAGGGAAATCCCACAGATCATGTGTCCCTCAGTTTCCCCATCCTTCAAATGGAATGAAACAAGAGAACATAGTGCATAGGATTGTTGTGGGCCATAAATGAGGTAACATGGTAAAGAAATTAGAACAGAACCAGCTCCAAAACAAGCATTCAATCTTTGCTGTTTTTATGGCCATGCAGGGTGAAGTCAGTGCCAACAAGACACCAGATAAGCAGACCTCAAGGAGGTGACATGGGAGTGTCTTCACTGGGTAGAGTGCTGCGGGACAGGATGCTCTGAGAGGCTAGCACCACGCCCTCTGGACCATCCCGTGGCAACCTCCAAGCTTCCAGCAGCATCTGAGAAAACCACTGCGGAGTACACAGAGCACAGCCGACTCGGGCAAATGCATTCTGTTTGCTCTGCCTAAATTCAGGGCTTGCTCCACCCTGCCACATCACAGGCTCCTGAAAAGACCAACGTGAACTCATACCAACATGTAAATTGTCAGGATGTGATTAAGCCTTGGAGAAGACTAATTACCAACTTTCTTATTGTCAGCCCCCCTCCCCACTCACTCACGTTCCCTACCCCCCACCAAGTCTCTGAAAGAATCTTGCGTTATAAACAAGGATCTAATTAGCAACTCGAATTTGGGCTGCAGATCTTTCGTGAAGATTTGATCACAGATGCTGCTTTAATCTCTGAGGGTTATTCCTTGGTATCCAGAGAGATTTCAGTTACTTTCCTGGGCCTTTGGGGAATTTTAACTCATTTCAATAACTGCTGCCAGCTCCAAGGACCTGCTGAGGAGTGGACTCAAGATTAGGCCTCTAGAAGGGGTAAAAAGAACTCTTTTTAGTGTTAGACTTCCTTCCCATGCCATTTGCATCCTCAGAGGATAACGCCCGCACTGGAGTTTCTGTCAGTTGGGTGACAGGGAGATACGGTTTTTCAAATGCTGTCTTCAAGTGGACAGGGACACCGCAGAGCTCTGCCTTGCTTGCCAATCCGAAGGAGCCATTTAGCTTTGGTGGTGGATCCTCTCAACCTGGCCTCTGGTGCTCATGTTCCTTCCCCTCGTGTGGGCCCACAAGGGTCCGCACATCTCATGGCATCTGGACCACTGTCTGTCTCCACTCTGCCTCCCAGGGCATCTTCCCTCCTATGTGGCTTTCGCTCTGCTGCCAGATGAATGATACTCCAATGCACCTTTGATCATACCACTGTGTCCAAATAAAACCTGTCATGGCTCCCGACTACCCAGTGATCAAAGTCCAGAGTCCCTACTCTGGCATTCGAGACCTTCCCTATTGTGGATCCAAACCACCACCTCCACCCAGCTGCTTTACCCACTTACACACCTGGGTTCTGGTTCTTCCGGCTGCAGGTGGCAGTCCATTAAGGAGGTCCTGAAATCAACTGAGTGTGTGATAACCAGCATTTTTTAATGAAATTTACAGAAAAGAGCAAACGCTTATATTGCTGAACTACACAGCGTGCTCTGTTCTAAACACTTTACACAGACTGACGTACCTCTCACACTGTCCCTGGGAAAGAGGTGCTGTTGCCATAGGTGCTTTACAGATGAGGACAATAGGGCTGGGGGAGGTTGAATAAGTTGCCCAAGGTGGTTAATTCAGGCTTGAATCCAGATAGCCTTGCGTCAGAAGCCATACTCCTAACCATCCCGCTACACTGCCTCTGTGTACTACATGGAATGAAACCATATTCTATATTCCATAGAACTCCAGGGAGTAGAAGATTCAGGGCATGCTGCATACATAAGGGTAAATGCTTCATGAAGGTCTGTGACAGAGAGTTATAAATGTATACACACACAAGCATAATAGAAAATGTGTACTGAGCTGAGTACACAATGTAAAATGTTTGTCTTACTGTGGCCTGTGGTCAAAATGCATGAAACCTGCTGTTCTAACCAAAATGAAGGACATGCCAATGGTCCCTCATGCTTCTCGGTCTCCACGCCTTCACTCATTCTGCTCCCAGCACTTGAAATGTCTTCCTCCATCTCTTCTCACCTCTTTGGTCCAAACCTTGTCTCGTCCAGAGTCCTCCTTAATTCTTCTCTCCATTCTGTCTCCTACATTACAAGCTTCTCAAGGACCTGGGTACATATGTTTCCTAATCAGGATTTATTTCCTGACAAAGAAGGAAGCACCTTCCAAGAGACTTTCACATTCAACCTATTTTCATCCCCGCACTGGTTTTCGATGGTTTTCTGACATTCATCTTCTTTCTGCGTTAGTGCAGAAGGAAGTGTGGTTTTCAAAGTGTGGTACCCAGAGCAGCAGCATCAACACCACCCGGGAACTTATTAGAGATGCAATTCTTGGGCCCCACTGCAGACCTACAGAATCAGAATTCTGAGAGTGAGCAACAGTGACCTATGCTATAACAAGCCCTCCAGGTCATTCTGATGCTTGCAAAAGTCAGAGCAACGGTGGCTTAAGGAAAAGCTATTCGTATTCAACACCAGAGAAGTGTTCGTTCCATGAATCTGGGCCAGTTGGCTGCATTATAATGATTATAAGGGCAAGGTCATGGGATCAACTTCATGCATCCAAGTCACATTGAATGTAATATTTTACACCACACACTGAATCTCCTAACCCTAGCTTTTTGTGCAATTGCAAGCAATTCAGCCCCAAGAGAATGGTGGCTGTCTCAGTAAAAGTTTGTTCCTGCTCAAGGCTAACTCACAGCCCTAAATTACTCCTGTGTGGAGCCAGGCTCAGAGCCACAAGCTACCAAGCACCCAGAAAGGGGCAGTGAAAGCAAAACGAGGAGTGGACAAGGACCTTGTTGGAGGCCAAGAGCTCATGGGCAGAACAGCAGTTTGTAAGGCAAAAGCATTTTAGGAGTTATGGCTAAGACAGATTGCAAATGATCACTAAAGGCAGTGAAAATCCAAGTGGGTTTAGGACGGGAATCAAATTTCATAGGAAATCCAAGGTCACAGTTATAGCAAACCAGGAAGTCCTGGGAGCTAGCATTTGATGGATTCAAAAGCATTTCCATGGACAGACATTTGGAACTTCAGCATATCTTTTTGGAGGGGACAAAATTCAACCCACACACAATAGCCCAGACATTTTCTAAATACCCTATTTTGTCTTCTTCAGAGCATTTATCAATACATGAGGTTATCCTATTTATTTGTAAGTGTATGTGCTCATTGTCTGCCCACCCCATGCCCCAACTAGAAAGAAAGCCCCTTACTGCCAGGCACCTCTCTGCCTCATTCACAGCTGAATCTCCAGCACCTAGCAAGGGGCCTGGCACAGAGCAGTGTTTAACAGGGATTCACTTATTGGCTGAACTGCATCTTCCCCTGGGATCTTTAACTACATGAACTCAACTCTCCAACCACAGGGATGGGCACATGACCTAAGCTGGCCTATCAGAACCACTTTAAGGACAGACTGTGTGAGAGAGGGAGCCATGTTCTTTCTTCCGAAATTATTAGCCATGAGGATGATGTCATAGGGTTTCCAGATAATATACAGAATGCCTAATATGCTTGTTAGTACAAATATGTCCCTTGTAGTATTTGGGACATATGACAAATACTGCTTGGGACACACTTATACTAAAAAAAGTATTAGTTGTTTATCTGAAATTCAATTTAACTGGGCCTCCTATATTTTTAGGTGCTAAATCTGGCAACTCTACATTGTCAGTCTCAAACTGCCAACAGCCTTGCTGTGCACCTTGTGGAGAAAACCTTCTTGAGAATGAAGCCTTTTTAGAAGAAAGCAGAGCCAAGAGATAAAGACTGATTCCTGGCAGTATTTCCCAAGCACCTGGATCCAGCCAATCCCAAATGCTCCCTTTACCACAGGGACTTCTCAGTAATGTGTCAATAAATTCCTCTCTCTTTTTTTTCTTTCCTAAGCTTTTTGGAATTATGTTTTTGCTACCTACAAATGAAGAAGTTCAGGTGAAGTAAGTCACCTTCCAATCAGTGTCAATTCTTGTCTTCATGATCACCTGGAAGTCCGTAATCTCTTAATCTCCCTCCTACCTTTTCTACCGTTTTCCCCTAGTGAGTCCCATTTCATCCTAACATGATCCTTTTTGTTCAGGCCAGAAAGGTCCATCCCAGCTGTCGCCCTTGAATCTGCATCATCATGTCCTATCAAGAAGCAGAACATGCCCCAAGAAGACACAAAGCCTCTCTCTTGGTGATGCTTATCGCCTTTCGGAGCATGAATTCAATGTCTTATTGTCTTTAAAGCTCCCCCCTTGATTGGGAGTGAAGAATGAGAGCAAGAAAAAAGGTGGAGAAGAAGGCAGAGAACCCTGTCCTACTACAGCCCAAACCTCACCTGAGTCTCCAAAGGAACAGGCCCACTGCTAGGTCTGGGTGCTGCAAGCTGCTTGAGTGCAGAATCCCAGCCTTTCGTTTCCTTCTCCAGCTTCACTGCAGTCTTGAGCACAGACCCAGTTGGCCACGCAAAAGAGACAGCAAAAGGGAATGTCCACAGAGCCCAGAGAGTACTGGAGATGGCATCACCTGCAGATGATTTGTGCAGTGTTCTTGCTGTAACACATACCCCTTTCATCCTGCACAATAAATCTCCTCTTGTTGAAGCAACAGACAGCTGGGATTGCTACTTTTAGTTTTGGCAGACCCTCATTTGATGAAGATCAAGTCTTTAACTCCAAGCAGAAGAGAAAGAAGAGGCCAAATGCTAAGGTGCCAATCCCTTAGCATCTGGGCAGGAGAGAAGAGAAAACTCACCACCTTGCCAAGAGATCATTCAAATAGCCATAGGCAGGGACATTGACCTCCTTCCAAATTAAACACTCAGCCTTCTGAGTCCAGTACTTGCCAAGCAAACACTTTGTAAATCAAGACAACATTCATTCATCCAGCAAATGGTTATTACAATCAGACAATATACAAACACTGTGCTAGGCACTTGGGAAAAAATCATGAGCAGATGTAAACATGGTCTGCTATGGTTTGAATGTTTATGTCTCCTCCAAAATTTATGTTGAAACTTAACCCCCAATGCAACCATATGAAGAGGTGAGGCCTTAGGCAGTGACTAGGCCATGAGAGCTTTGCCCTATGGGTGTGATTAGCGACCTTCTGAAAGGGCTGGAGATGCTGGCTGGTCCCCTCTGCCCTTCCACCACGTGAGGACACAGTGTTCATCACCTCCGGAGGATACAGCAAAAGGCGTCATCCTGGAAGCAGAGACCAGGCCCTCACCAGACACCAAACCCCCCGGTGCCTTGATTTTGGACTTCCCAGCCTCCAGAACTGTAAGAAATAAATTTCTACTGTTTATAAACTGCCCAGTCTCAGGTATTTTGTTACAGCAGCAGTAACCGTTTGGACTAGACATGGTCCCTTCACTCTCACAGTGTCGCCAATTGGAAAGATGGGCATCGGTCAAATAAATACTTAAGTAAATAAACACATTATTACAGTAAATGCTAACAAAGAGAGAAACATATGAGAACAAATAAAATGATTCAACAGACTTCATTCAATATTCAACAAATATTTGTTGTACCTCCGCTATGTGCCAGACGCTGTGTGAGTGCTGGGGCTACAGCCTCACGTTATTCATCCCAAGTTTGGATTTCTTTATTAACTGGTAATTATTTACCCCCCGGTGCAGAAGCTCATCTCAGTCCTGGCGTGTGCAGTGAACGTCCCTGCCACGCGGTTCCTGGCTTCCTGGTTTCCTCCGGCCCAGAATGCAAGCTTGCTGTACCCACTTATTTAAGCCCACAGTCACCAAAGGTCTGCAATCCGTCACTGGGCTCCCGGGAAAGCAGGGCACAGGCAAGTGAGAACTGCAATCAGAATGGAGCAAGCTGTTATTTCGTTTTTGGACTCCATCTGTGAAACTGGTAAATTTTAGAGAATTACAGAGTAGAATTAATGTAGTATCCAACTGGTTAGCGTTCGGGAGCTCTACACTTTGCTGATGATTCATGAGGTGGGAAGTTTGGGATTTTAACTGCTTTATATTAGCCTCTGCGTTTGTGTGTTTTTTTAAAAAAAAAAATAATAATAGCATTCCTAGTTGCTTATGGCTTGTCTCCAAGTCTGATGGTCTCCCCATGATAGTTTGGCTTCCAACCTCCACCCCTCTGCCACTACGGTCTGCTGAGAAAAACCCAGTGGTTATTTTCTTGCTATGAAAGTGCCTTGCTCTACCTACAAAGCATTCTGGCTGTTTGCCCAGACTCAAAATTCTCAAAAATTTGTAAACTTAGAAAGTGTCCTCCGGCTGCTCTGGACTTCAGCATCTCAAGCCTTAGGCAAGCGTCTCTCAACTGCATGAAAGAACAGCCCCCTTCAAAGAGCTTAAGCAAGGACAGTTAAAGGGGCGGGGGAGGGACTTACTAGGAATGTACAGGGTGTCTCACAGAGCCCAGGGGGAGTAGGACCCTGCAGAGCCCCACAAAGGACTGGAACCAGAAACTGGGCAGCCAAGAGGAAATAAGAGGACACAACTCAGTTTCCCATGTCCCCAGCAACTCTCATCCCCACTGAACTCTGCATTAGGTGGGTCATTCTTTCCTCTCTGGAGAGCAGCCGTCTGCGGTGAGCCCACGATGGAAGAGGACTCAATGGCTCCCACATTTGCATTCCCTCAGTTTCAGCCACATCAGATACCGACCAGCCGCCATTTTCCTCTGAAATTCTGAATTCTGCCACTTCGTCGTTTAACTGCACGTCTGAGGTGCCTGCTACGTGCCAGAATCTGTTCTAAGACTGTACACACACCCACTCATTGAATTGGGCTCCCCAGAAAAACCCCACTCATTATCATTAGTGTCTTGCAGTAGGGTCCAGCAAATGATCTCTCTCTCCCACACCTGTGTACTAAATAATTTGGGAGACAAGAATATCGGCCAAAATATTACTTTTATTTTTAATAAAGACTAGGTTGAAATACACGAGTTGTATTTGTGGGCAAGTGATCCCGATAATACTGACTCCAGAATTTAAGGGGCCTGTCCACTCAGACACGGGCCCCTGCTGGTGTGTTTCTCAAGCCTGTGTGGACCTAAGACTCACTGCCTCAAGGAGCGGCTTGGAACTCATTCGCCCTCAGGGCAGCTCACTCTCTAGGAGAAATCGGAAGAGCTGAGTTGAGCATGATAACTTTACTTTTTCTAAACTTACCAAATAGATAAATCACTTCACCTTCCCTAGGGCAAAGTGCCTAAAGACGCAGAGAGAAGCCAGAAGTGGAAGAACTAACTGGGCTCCTTCCACATGAAAGGAAACAGTAAGCATCTCCCACCCCCAAACAGCCATATTTAATATTATTCTTTCTTTTTATCCCTTAAGCTTCTTAAATCTCTCATTAAAAAGCCTAATTTTCTTTTTTCTTTTAACTGTGTGAGCACATTTTTCTGCTAATATTTTGGAAGGTTTGATTTTTTTTATTATCATTCTTCATAACTATTCTGGTTGTCTTCATAACTGTTATTACTTTGGATACTTTCTCCTCTGTTCTCTAGCCTGTGTCTGCCAACTCCCTACTATTATATATGAACTATGACAAGGTTGGCATATTTTCCCTTCCTTGCATACCCCTTCTATTTCACTACCACTCAATTCTAGCTGGTTATTTTACACTTAAATATTATCTCTGTGATATGGTTTATCATCTTTGCATGATGTTGTTTGACCTCTGGCTATGAAAGATTAGGAAGGCAGAATACGTAACAGCATCTTTCACCATTTTTTCCCTCTTCTCCTTCAAGTTTTCCTTAATTACACCATTTCTACATTGGGAGAACTTAGAAAGTTGTTCTGCAATCATAATCTTTAAGTTTATTGTAGTCTTGGTCCCATAATTAGGTAGATTCCACAGTCTTCATGAGCCTTATTTCCATACTTCCAACTTTCATCCCGCAGATCATCCTCTAGTGGCTGCTTCAAGCAGGGCTTGAAATACACTCTAGAGCTCAAGTGTCAGTTTTCTGCCTTTATACACAAGCAACAGCGACTGTGGGGGAAAAAAATTCTTTTATCACATTTTTTCCTTACAGATTTTATAAATATTGCTCCCAGCTCTGAAAATTGTCATAGAGAAGACAGAGACCTTTTAAGTGACTTGACACTTTTCTTGGTTGTCTAAGGCATTTGTTTTTTTAATTTCAGAATATTGCAGGGGTACAAATGCTTTGGTTACGTATATTGCCGCTGCACCACCCAAGTCAGAGATACAAGCATGCCCATCCCCCAGAAAGTGCACACCACACCCTAGATGTGAATTTACCCATGCCCTCCTCCCCCTCCCACCTGCCCGACACCCCATGAATGTTACTTCTATCTGTGTTGATCAATTAGTGCCAAGTTTGTGGTGAGTACAAGTGGTGTTTGTTTTCCCATTCTTTTGATACTTCACTTTGAAGAATGGGCTCCAGCTCCATCCAGGATAGTATAAGAGATACTAGATCACCATTGTTTTTTGTGGCTGAGTAGTACTCCATGTTATACATATACCACATTTTATTAATCCACTGACGTATTGATGGGCACGTGGGTTGGTTCCACATCTTTGCAGTTGTGAATTGTGCTGCTATAAACATTTGAGTGCAAATGTCTTTATTATAGAATGCCTTTTTTTTCCTTTGGATAAATACCTAGTAGTGGGCTTGCTGGATCAAATGGTAGTTCTACTTTTAGTGAACATGTTGACAAAATACACGTGTGAGGGTGTGCGCACACACACACACACACACACCCGACGCTGCCTGGGCTCACCTTAAACCTGTGACCACTAAACTCACATTGGCCCTGTAGGAGCACTCAACAATCATAATTTTTCTTACCTCTTTCATTCTCCCACCCTCATAAACAATGATTTTGCATTTTCTTCTTTCTCTTCAAATCTCCCACAACTCTTTCCTTACTTCACTCTCAGCCGATAATGTTTTCTGTTTCTTTCAAAATTTATAAGCAAAGAGAGGAAAACTCCAACATACTCCTTCCACCACGTACGTGAAACGATCAGATTTATTCCCATATGCTGTGTGTCCTTCTGTTGCCAAGGATGAACTGCCCATTCTCCCACCAAAAGGCTAATCCTTCTTCTGTGCAATGGATCCCATTCCGTTGCACCTCCATTAGAAAATCTCTTTCACATCTGCCTCCCCTTTCTCCTATGTTACCGGTATCTCTCCTGTAGATAGTTACCATGAGCATACTAACATGCTTACCTTCCTCAACCACATCTTCCTGCAGCTGCTACCACATTGCTCCTCTCCCCTTCAGAGCAAAACTCCTGGTGCACTTCTTCACCTCTCCTTCTCTCTTGACTTCGTCCAATTGGTTTTTATCTCCACCCATTTTTCACAGCCCAGTAAATGCCATTTCATCCTTTGCCTTGTTCAGGCAAAAAACACTGGCCTATGTTTTGTCTTCCCTGTCTCACCTGCAGACTGCTTCCTGGACTTATGATTCATCCGTGTGAATTTTTCAGTCATTCCTGTCTTCTCTGCTTCTCCTTCAGGCCGAACTGGGCCACAGAAGCTCCTGACATCAACCACAGCTGTTTCCATTGCTCCAACTAAGGGCTTGCTGGGTTTGTCCCTTGGACGT